>LKNJ01005467.1:34092-41592 GCA_002120245.1 Maccullochella peelii
CACTCTTCAGTCTCGCTGCTGCTGCTCAGACGGCAACAGCTCCGCCCGCCTCTCCGTCTCCCACCGTCTATCTCTCTCTGTGTGTCTACCTGTCTCTCTCTGTGTGTCTACCTGTCTCTCTCTCTCTCTATCTTTCTACCTGCCTCCCCCCTCCCTCCGTCCCTCTCCTCCCCCCTCTCGGTGCGGACATGCTCCCGGGGCTCCGGAGATGAGGTTCCGAAATGTCTCCTTCCTGACGGTCTTGTTGTTTGGGCTGTGCGGGCTGGTCTCCCTGTCCTGGTACACCGCCTTCAGCAGCTCCAGAGGTAAGACCCGATCCCGGTGTGTCCCGGTGTGTGTTTGTTTGTGTCATGCTCACACGCTGGTGTGTGTGTGTGGGGGTGGGGGGGCTCGTCACAGAGAGGTCGGGTTGGTTTTGTTGCAGCTCCGCTTCGTGTTTCGGATGTTGCAGAAAAAAGACGAGAGCATGATGGTGTTGATGTGGAGGGAAGGCTGCAGGCTTCAGATGGGCTGGAGGTGAAGGGAGCGCTTGGTTTGTGATGCATCACGTGCCAGATGAGAGGAGAGGGTCCAGATGAAGGCGAGAAATAGAGAGGAGGGGTTGGTTTGATTTAGTTGCAGCTCCACTTCATGTTGCAGAAGATGTGAGGGCAAGCTCCAGGGTTAAGGTAATGAAGGGAGCGCTTGGTTTGTGATGCATCA
Source organism: Maccullochella peelii (assembly GCA_002120245.1). NCBI lineage: Eukaryota > Metazoa > Chordata > Actinopteri > Centrarchiformes > Percichthyidae > Maccullochella > Maccullochella peelii. The sequence goes on from LKNJ01005467.1 coordinate 34,795, forward strand.
CATGCCAGCTAAGGGGAGAGGGTCGAGATGGAGAAGAGAAAGAGGGGGGGGCATGATGGGAAGCTCTGGCTCTGAGGTGATGACGGGGGGCGCTTGGTTTGTCGTGGATGTGTACGGAACACCAAGCCTTGTTGTGGACCGAGCGTTAGCGTCCTGAGCTGCTACAGAGGAGAGAAGGGGAGCGCTTGGTTTGTGGTGTGAGACAGAGCCAGGGGGAGGGTGACAGCGTGGATGGAGGAATGAAGGGCTGTTTGTGATTTAGTGGAAGACATCAGTTGTGGGTGGGTTTGGACTGAGAGTCAGGTGGAGCAGAGGGCGTGCTTCATTTATGGTCCATAACAGGCCCGGACGGGAGGAGACAGTTTGTGGTTTTGTTAGTCTCTTTGTTGGAGTGTGTTCACCTCTGGAACAGCTGATGTGTGGATGTTAACACACCTGTCACCTGCCCTAGGAGTAAGGGAGCGCTTGATTTAGGGTGCATTACAGGCCTTGGAGGGAGGTTTTTGTTGCAGTGTTCAGCTGTTTTGGATGAAGCTGTGATGCAGGGACAACGTGTGGGTGTTTACACGCCAGAGTGCTGTAGGCTCAGCTGTCAGCTGCAGTTTCAGGTCCATGGGAGCGCATGGTTTGGGACTCCTTACAGCCTGAGGGAGGTGGAGGTAGTGGGATGGACAAGGAAGAGGGTTTTTAACTTCTGTGGGTTTTTTCTGGAGCAGATTTATGCAGCTGCTTGTTGTTTTGAAGAACTTTCTGCTGCAGGAACGTGTCACTCAGCTAAAGAGGAGCGCTTGGTTTGGGATTCATCACACAGCAGGGGAGCGGGGTGCAGCTGTTGTGAAACAGATGATGTCTGGATCTTCAGTCTGCTGTGCTAGGTGTGTTCAGGGCAGGCGGGTGGAGACCAGGCGGCTCCTGAGGAGAAGGGGGTGCTTGGTTTGTGATACTTTTCACGCTGGGTTGAGAGGGGTGGTGTTCAGCTGAGAAATCAAATGCAAGATGTTTGGAGTCTCAGCAGCTTCATAAGGGGAGCACTTGGTTTTAAACACAACACACACCAGAGGGGAGGAGTCAGATGGTAGAAGGCAGTGTTGGTTTGGAATATTGGCTTTTTATAATCATCTGCCATGATTTAGCTCTGCAGTCTCGTCCTCCTGACTCATGGAGTTCTGCTGATAATCATCTATTGATCATATCAGGCTCGGTGTTTCACATATGGAGAGTTTATTTTGGGGAACGCCTGCATGGAAACTCGTTAATTCTGCTAATTGATTCTGGAGCGGTTGTTCTTGTTCAGTCAAGCGACGACGCTGACAGGAAGTTAGACTGTGAACGCAGCATCGTGGCCCTGTTGAGGTCTGAGACCACTGACCTTTGGCCTGTCTCGTCTGTTCAACACAACGTGAACACAGAAACACTCAGATCTGCGTCGCCTCGATTACATTTCATCAGCTTCTTCTCTTCTCTTTCTCTTTCATCACTTCACTTCTGTATTTATCAAGCCGCTCAAAGTAGGAAGTGAGTTTTACAGCAACAGGCCAGAAATGGTCAGAGTGACGCACATTTGTTCCTGCTAGGACTCGAGTAAAATCATTTGATGAACTTTCTTAGCTAAGGAAGTTAACGGTACCTGCTGATGTTTAGGAGCTCCAGCAGTAAGAGAATGAACATTTGATCGCCTGTGCAGCGTTTCCAAACCACTCGCTGTGAAGAGAGGAAGGTTTATGTCTTTAAAGTCAGAGCTGAGAGCTGCAGAGTTTCAGACTCGTTCGTACTGTAACTGCCAGCAGAGCTTTTCATGTGCTGCGATGATGTGCGTGTCAGGGGAAGCTCCACCTTTTGTAGATTTGTGAATGTAGGACCTGTAACAGAGTATTGTTTCAGTGTGGAACTCCTGTTACTTCAGTAAAGGATCGGAGTCCTTCGTCACCGCCGTCAGGTTCACTGATCTTGTTGTTTGTGTCGGCTGCAGGTGACTGAGTGACACCTCGTACAGTCGCACCGTTTACACCTGTATGTGTTGATGAATCACATTTGAATCCCTGGTGTATATACTGTGTATATATACATATTATGTTTGGCATGAGAAATAAATAAAAACTAGCACTGTTTTATTTTGAGTTCAGCATCTTTTGAGTGCAATAACTGTTTATATCCACGTATGATATTTATTTTAAAATGTGTGCACTGTGTATGTATATGATTAGGACTATCTATATATATTTCTTTTTCATTTATAAATGTATCTATGCTGCTAATCGGAGTGGATTGCTGCCAAATATCTATCAATAACAACAGCTGCATTCATTGAAGAAGAAACCAAATACATGAAGTAACACGGATAATAAAACCAATTAAAATAACATGAAAAGGTGGCTGGAGGTCTGCTGAGGAGAGGGAGAGTTTAAGAGAGTGCAGGATGGATTAAATAACCTTCACACGGCCATTAAAGGACTCCACTTCTTCTTAAATAGACTGTTAGAGCGTTATGTTCTTTCTTGTTCTCATGATGCTCCCGAATCTGTAATCTTTTCACACAACAATCAAATGCAAAAACATTTTAAACTCTCGTTCAGTGACATAAATGAGATATTCACCAACTCCCCTCTCATCCTCAAAAAGAAAATCTATTCCTCCTCCTCCTCTAAACCTCCTCATCATCGATCTGCAACATCTCAACACGCTCAGAGAGAAACATGCAGTGTGTTTATGATGAGTCTGCATGTTCCTGTTTCTGCACTCGGAGTGAAACGTTAAATATCTGCTGCAGGAAAAGCTGCAGTTTGTGGGTTTCTGGGTGTATTTGCCTCATTTTGGCTCAAATTGTCCGTTTAACACAACAGAGGCTCAGCAGAGCCCAGCCTGTTCTCTTCTATTTAACATCACAGCGAACACACAGCAGAGACGAGCGGAGGAATCTTTAAACCGAAGCCCGAAACTCAGACAGGAAGAAGAAACTTGTCAGCGTTTGCGAGTAAAATCTTTCTCAGAAATGAAAAAAGGAATCTGACAGAAGTTGCTGAAAGATGTTTATTACACACAACTGTCTGATGATTTAGCAGCTCCTGTTGGTCCTCAGCTGTATGATGTCGTCTGTGACTGGAGGAGAAAATAACCCTGATGATGTCACAGTGATGTCATCAGGGTTATCTCAGTCTGGGCTTGGAGACTGCAGATGTCCAACATGCAGTCTGTGTCACAAACTGCAGGTGTGGAGTTGTCTGTTCACCTGCAGGGAGGCTCTGATGAAAGACACTGTCCAGGTGCATTATGGGAAATGTAGGCTCCAGCGTGTTTGGACTGAAAGTCAGGATCTCTGCACCTCTGCTGCTCAGATTTGGACCGTTCGGTTTTTGATTTGTCCAACAACTTTATGGAAGTAAAATAATAACTCATCTCTGGTGCAGCACACACCGGCTGGCCCTGTACTCTCTGCCTCTCTTTGGTTAGAGAGTACTACAGAGTACTACACAGTATACAGAGTACTACACAGTATACAGAGGACCGCAGGGTGGCTGTGGGAAACCAGCAGATTTTCCGCCTGTTTTGATGCTGGAACCTGTGATTAGAGCCGAAGTTCAGAGGAATCAGACATGGCTGTGACTCATCCATCTTCCTGATGTCACACACACACGCACACACGCACACACACACGCGCGCACGCGCACACGCACACGCACACACACACACACACACACCTCTGAGTGTCTTTGCGTCTCTACATTCTTTCCGGACGAAGGCGTGTTTCTGCTGCAGAGCGGAGATTGATTCACACACTGATGGCAGTTAACCAGCCTGTGTGTGTGTGTGTGTGTGTGTGTGTGTGTGTGCGTGTGCGTGTGTGCGTGTGCGTGTGTGCGCGTGTGTTGTGTGTGTGTGTGTGTGCGTGTGTGCCGTAGCACTCAGGGTAAATTAGTTCAGTCAGCGAAGGCGCGTTTGATTTATTCATTCCTCTGAGACTGCAGCAGTGATGTCATGTTAACAGTGGTGAGGTCAGAGGTCAGCGCCTCTTAATCTAGCCGTCTGATTGGCTGTGCCATAGCGAACCTCTTTCTGTTCCCGGACGCTTTCTGTGGCGGCCATGTTGATGATGACCATTCTGCTGCTTTCAATATTAAAATATATACGTATGTTTTTACACACACACACAGATTGGTTTACTACATGCAAACAGCAGACGGCTCATAGCGATGAGATGACGCATCTTTCGGGCCTGGAAGTGAACATGCTTGGCCTTGTCCACCTGTCACACACACACACACACACACATCCTGCCTGGCATTGTTCAACTGTCATAACCTTGGTTTTACTTTCCTCTGTGGCGTTTTGCTTCTGTTGCACAGAACTGATCATGAAGTCTGTTATTCTGTTGTGGTCTGGTTTAAATAGAGCTGTGTGTGTGTGTGTGTGTGTGTGTGTCTCAGTGGAGATGCAGTTTGTTTGTTGTTTCTCTTTAGATTTAAATCTCATAAAATAAAAATATTCAAACAACAAACCTTTAACAGCATCAGAGAATAATCGATAGGTCAGATTTAGTCGTTGCATTAGTTTCTGTCCTTCAGTTAGGGAGCAACATCTACATTTCAGTTAACATTTTGATGACATATTGTTCTTTTCAAGACACAAAACACACATTGAATCATTCAGTGTGACTTCCACTTCCTGAGGAGATCTTTATCTCTGATGTGCATCCAGAAGAAACGTCCAGGAATCCACTTAGAAATCATAAGAAAAAGAGGCTGCAGAACCTGCCTGAGAATCCTGCTGTTTTTAACTTTTCTTCAGTATCACAGTGATCCAGTGATAGCTGTCTGTACATCCATGGGTACACTGCAAATAGGAGGTACTAATAGCTAATTCGGCAGACTTTTAATGGAGACAACTGTCTTTTAAACCAGTGAAAGCAACGCTCAATGCGGACATAAAGTGAAAAGCTGCTACCTGAATGTTTTAAGAGATTTGTTAGCGGAGGAGCTCAGTCTGAGTCTTTAATACTGCAGATCCAACCCTGCTGCTGTCTGCAGGCTCAGGAGTGTTTCTGTGTACTGCAGTACAGGCTGTAGTAGTATTGGATTGTTGTTGGTCAGGAAACCAGAGAAGAAGAAGAAGAAGAAGAAGAAGAAGAAGAAGGGAGACTCCCCTCTCTGACAGAGATGGAGAGCAGTATTGATCTTCTCTCTGCTTTCACTCCTTTTTCCTTTGTTGTAATTCAGTACAAACATTTATACACATTTATACACATTTATACACCCTTTCTGACATAAGTATACGTAATATTTCTTTATTCTTTCCTCATCCTGTCTGTCTCATCCTGTCTGCCTCTTTTTGCTTCGTCCTCCTAACCTCCTTTCACTCTTCTTCCTGATTTCACCTCCATCCAGCCTCTTCTTCCTCTCATCCCTCCATCTTAATTCTCTTCCTCTTTCATCTTCTTCATCCTCTCTTCTCTTTAACTCTTTGCTGTTTTCTCTTTTCTCCGCCTCTTCTTTATTTCTTCCTCCTCTTTTTCTCTCTTCAGTCTTCCCTCGACAGTTTGTCAATATGAGGGAAACTGAGAGCTTATCTGTGTGTGTGTGTGTGTGTGTGTGTGTGTGTGTGTGTGTGTGTGTGTGTGTGTGTGTGTGTAACGTGAGCTCCGCATTAACTATGTGATCCGTGTTACAGAAGCTGCAGTTTGAGGTGTCAGTCACACACTAATGACTGTAGCTGTGTGTGTGTGTGTGTGTGTGTGTTTTAATGCACAAACTAACTAACAGGCGATAATTGAGACTGCACGTTGGTCCCCGACCAATCATAGCTTGCCATCTTCACGACCTGCGTGATGTCATCGAGAAGGAGGTGCTAGGGGCCGACTTCCAGGAACAAGAATGTAAACAAACATGGCGTCCGAAGCGGTGTGTGTGATCTGTCATCAGGATTATTGGTTCTCCTGTTCTCAGCAGCAGCTGTTTAAAATGTTGACATTTATTTATTATCATCTGATTTAAGTTCAGTTCAACTGATCTCAGATCTGCATACCGGCTCGTTTTGGATCCGTCTTAGACAGTGATGGTGCAGAAAAGTGATGGTGGACGCTGTTATTCTTCCCTCAGCGAGCTTTTAAATAACACTACATCTAAATATGTTTCTACGTACTCAGTCTGCCGTTAGGTCACCAAAAGCACAAGGATTCGTCCTCTTCGGGACCATGAATGTCCAGTTATGATGTGCTTTTTTTCATTAGTCACTAACCTGACGTATTTCATTAAGGATTTTCACCAACGTTTGGTGAATAAAATGTCAATAAAATGTGACAAATGCTCATCCCAGTTACCCAGAGTCCAAGGTGACGTCTTCAAACGTTTTGTTTTGTTCAGTTTACAGTGTAATAAAACAGCAGATCCTCACACAACAAGAAGCTGGAACCAGAAAATACCAACACCTGATTAATCAATTAAGTGTGTCAGTGTTAGTTTTCAGCTGATTAATCATTAGACAAGAAATTAAACCACAAATAATTAAAGCTTGGTGGGAGACTTGTTGATGGATATTCACATCCTGTAAATCATTCTGTGTGTGTGTGTGTGTGTGTGTGTGTGTGTGTGTGTGTGTGTGTGTTAATATGGCGGTACCTCTCACCTAATAATAGTTTCACACCTATAAATTAAGTGGAGCCGTCGCCATGGAAACTCGCCTTCAGACTCCTCTATAGGCGCGGAGTTGTGTCGTGATGCTCCAAGAAAGGCTTTTATTTTGAAGGAATAGCTGGGGGGGGGCTGTTTAATCATCGATCACGTCTGTTTAGTGACGAAACGTGTTTTC
>LKNJ01005468.1:0-23073 GCA_002120245.1 Maccullochella peelii
GTGTGTGTGTGTGTGTGTGTTACACTGAGCTAAACAGATAGATCTCAGAGTCAAATGAAAACAACAGCGGCACATTTTGGTGACAACAAACAACTGTTCATGGGGCTATTGTTCTGTGGTTACCTTAGCTGCAGTTCAAGGTTCAACAGTTTAAACCTGTGTCATCATGTCCTGCAGAAACCCCCTAAATGACACTAGGGATCACCATATCTGAGGTTTAAGTTCAATGGGACACAAACCCCAGTCTCCTGCATGAAAGTCTGCCACACACCCATCTACCTGGACCTCCACACATGTACATTGCAAGCTGTGGAATCATCCAATATGGACTAATATAATATGGATGGTGTAGTCTGAATAGGTTTCAGCCTGCGGTGCAGCCAATTGTCCTGAGGGAAATGAGTACAATGGTTGTGCTGGAGTGTAGGTATTTTTAGTATTTCAGTATTCTGGGGGCTTTTTTGCTTTTATTACCAAGTCAAGAGTAGAGAGAGGACAGAAAATAAGGGGAGAGAAAGATACAACAAAGGTCCCTGGCTTGACTCGAACTGGGGACATGACCATTTATGGTCAGCGCCTTAACCTCCTAGGTCACCAGGGGGTCCTCGGAGTGTAGGCTTTGATGGTGGCTTGGGGCTTGGAGAAGCAGTGCACGTCATTGCCCTGTAGGCTAGCACCAGAGTCTTGAACTGGATGTGGATGTCAGTATATTTCCATAGCTGCACTGGCTCCATGGTGACATGTCAATTGAATGTCTGCTGTGTTAACTTTCATTGGTATTTTCTGTGTATACCATGGTGGTCTCTCTCCCTGTCAGTCTCTTTAAACACTCAGTTACAGTCTTGACTTTCACATGTTAGCCAGGGAGCATAGGACCAATCACAATCCATTACCATGGTGGCCGTCACTAACACCCCATGAAAATGAATTCTAACTGGTTTCATGCCTCATCCTGGACCTGTGACCTCCAACAGAACAACTTTCATCTGAGAAAATAATACTTCTCTTCGCTCCTAGAAAAAAGATGCACAGTAAATGTGAATGTATTTGTGTTATTTTTGATTTCACTGCCAAAAAATTGTCAAGATCATTTGAAAAATATACATCATAAAGAAAAAAACAAGAAACGTGAACGTGAAGAAAGCTAAAGTAACATATTCAAAATAACATCTAAAAACATTCAAACATGTCATCATCATTGTATTGAAATGCAGCCCCTGATGATAGAAAGAGAAGAAGGTTCAGGGCTTCATATTCACTTTATTTACACAAAAAAAAATGGAGATAAGAGAAGAAGCTAAAAGTTAGAGAGAAGAAAAACAAAACATATAGAGAGAGTGGGTGGCACAAAGAAACCCTGCAGGGTTTAATAAGAAGAAAAACAAAAGAAATAAGAAAAATATGACTGACAGACAGACAGACAGACAGACAGACAGACAGACAGACAGACAGGAGAAAGACAGGAAACTAGACCAAAAAATAAAATTACAAATGTGGTGGGGACAGTGCCAGCAAACACAGAGCCAAGACTCAGGGTCCTCTCAGGGAACAGACGACGGACTGAAGCTCATGTTCTCACTTTGTTCATGCAGACTGGAGCAGGATGCTCCTTGTTGTGAATCGTTAAAGAAAAGATTTGTTCATTACATACAGTGAGACATTTTCAAAAATAGTTACAGTATAAAAGAGCAGGTTAGGCAAAAGAAAAAAAAGAAAATAAAGAGAAATATATATTTAAGTAGTACACACACACACACACACACTGTGTCCCTATTCAAGGTCACTATAAGTGTATTCACCTGTGTGTTTCTGCAGAAAAGCCCTGCAGCCACACAGAATCAATCGATCGATCGATCACTGTTTTATCCCCAAATGGCATCTCTCTAAAAACTGACATCGCAGAGGAGTCAGAAGGAAACAGCGGTGAGAGAATCCAAATGGATGTGTCATGAATATTGAAGTGAATGAACCGTCCGACAGTCTGTGTCAGCTTGATGACTAAAATGTGATGTGAATGTTCGCACTGCTGTAATGTCGGCGCTCCAGGACGTGAAGCTAATTCTGAGGTTGTAAGTCATTGTGGCTCAGAGAGAACAAAAAAATGATGCGAGGTGAAGCTGCAGATGATGATTAGTGTAGTCCAGGAAAAAAGGACGAGACTAAAAGGTTAATTTCTCAGTTTGGACAAGATGAAATGTCCCAGTGAAGGTGGTGTTGGTCTGCCTGTCTGTCTGTCGTCTGGTTAGTACAACACATCTCAGCAACGACAGGTCAGATTGTCAGGAAATGTTCTGACCCTGTTCCTGTACCCCAGGGGATGAACTCTTTAGATTTGAATATGACCTTTGCACTGTGGCGCCTTCAGGACAAACTTAAAAGAAAAATGAAACAAAACAAAACAACATCTCCTTTAATCAGCAGCACTTCTTATCTTGTGGCATGTAGCTACTACTAATCATCAAATCAGTGGCAGGTTGCACATTGAACCCTTCTTCTCATGAGTGTAATGTGTCAACTACTCTATAGAAAAAGAATTCACATAAAATGCAGTTTAATATTTTATGGTTTTATCATTCAAACTTCCTCCAACGGGCTACACATACGGCTGATATGTAGCTATGGCTAACCCAGCTAGCTTAGATCCCACAAAAAAAGTATTAGCATTTATCAGTGACAGCTGCCTTCAAGGAGTTGTTATCTTTAACGGCTCTCAGACAGCTATGCTCAGTGTTCTGGTTTTTGATTGGGCAACAGCAGGTTGCAACTCTACGCCACGGCTAGCAGCTATATCCCATCCTGTGTAATACAGCCAGGCTAAAAATTATAAACCATCAGCGACTCCAGTGTTAGGGGCAAATAATGGTGCAAGTAAGGCTGCCAGGTTTACACTGGAAGCAATGAATGCTGCAGAGGTAACAGCTCACTGGTGAAGTACCGATAGGCCTATGCCACTGAACCAAGAGTGACACAGCATTAGTGAGTTTTCGATCTTGGCATCACTCCCACTGCTGGTAAGGCTCTAAATCATCAGTATGTTGTTTGTTCTGTCCAGCACTTTGATATTGCCTCTGTAAAACTCGGTTTCCCGCCTATAATCTCTCCTGGTTAGATTTCGGAGGTTGGACTAAGGATCAGATCAGTAAGCAATGAGGTGTCACATACTCTGGAGGAAAAACCTGAGAAACAAGCTTACATGGCCTTTAATATTTGATTCTTGTTTTTCTCAAACTTTTTAAAAAGTTTTTTGTAACCTTGTTTGACCTGAGCTACGCTTTTATCACCAGTGGTGTGGGACTCATGAGTTTTAACACACACACACACACACACACACACACACACACACGCTGATACTCAGCAACATGGCCTTAAAAAGCTGGATGTAAATGAAATGATTCCGTTATTGATCAGGGGACTGCAGCCTGCAGCCGTCAGTCTGACACTGAAAGTGATGAATCATCCATCTGAAAGAGAGGAGCTAAACACAGTCACGCAAGGACACACACTGCATAATACAGTACACAGTAGACACACACACACACAAAAAGACATATAGAAACCTACACAGAAAAGTAGAGATAAAAGGACTGGTTTTGTCTAGGGCTGAAACTAGTGATGATTTTATCAGTTCATCCGTCAGTTATTTGTTTGATTTAAAGAGTACTCCAGTGACTTAGTATAGCACGTCCATAAAGACGGGGTGGAAGAGATTAAATAAACAACGGTTCAAATTGAAGCAGCAGAGGCAGAGAGTTCGTGAGTTTCAGTCCCTAGTATGGGTCAAAATCCCAAACCACTGCATCCTACTTTTCCAATAGTGCACCTTGGTAGCATATCTTTTTGTTACTAAACTCAACCCTCCTGGCTGACACAAATAAAAAAAAGACAAACCTGCAAAAGGATCTTAAATATGCACATACATGATACCATGCTAAGTCAGCAATATGTAATGATGCAGAAAAGACTAAAGGCTAAAGCTAACAGGTTGCAGGCTGCTAAATTAGTTGAGAACAGTTGCCAACCTTTTTACTTTGAACCTGCATTCACTGATTTTCTTTAGCCACCAGCAGCGCAACGAGCTGTAAACACAACACTGACATACAGTATCATCACCTTATAGTTGTCATGAATGTGTTAGCAAACAGCTGCTTATTTACACATCCAGCAGTTACAGAGCAACATGATCATTCATGTGGAGTTGTGTTTGTGTCACCTGATGAATCTAAGTCCAACATTCCCTCTCTGTTAGCTCTGTTTTTGGTCTCCACCAACTCCTGAGGGAAATATCTGTCTCTTTAGCTGCTAAATGCTCCACTATGTTCACCAGCTGGTCTCTAACTGTGTCTGTCAGCTGGTTGCTGCAGAGCAGGTAGTGTACGGTGGCTTTATCAGAGCTTGTTTGCTGAAAACAACAGCTGCTGCTGGAAACTGAGTTAATGAGAGAGCCAAGACTGAACCAAACAGTAACTGTGCAGTAAAACCAGAGCTATGAGCTAAAAGAGGCTAAAAAGCTCAGTAGAGCTGAGGGGGAACTGCAGGGCCGGTAATAATTCTCTGCAGGTTCGTCACTACGAGCGACACCGATCACAATATACAGGGTTGCCAACTCTCATGCTTCTGGCGTGTGACACACGCTTTCACGTTCTGTCTCACGCGCTCAGACTGCCGAAACAATTCTCACGGCAAAACACCGCGACAGCAACAGAGATAAACAGGTGAACGGACGTACCGTTGGTTACGTAGTGTAACCCCCATTCTATGAGTATGGGCTCTTACTCCGTTTGGTCCGTGATATGTGCGGGATGCTTATCGCCGTGCTGATTGGACAGCTGTTCTGGCAGAAAACCCTGCGCGGAGCCCAGAAGGCAATCAAGCAAGTCAGTGAGTGATAGAGTGTTCATATTTGGCTGAGTAAGTGAAAGAGTATTCATGTATATATTTGGCTAAGTGAGTACGTGTGGTCATGTGTAGATTTGTCTGTGTGGGTGTTCATGTATTGGCTATGTCAATATGTGTCTGGAGTAGGATAGGTTCCTGTGTTCTTTTGTTTCTTTTTGTTTATTTCCGGTTCTTGCTAGGCTACTTGTGAACATTCAATAAAACGGTGTAGTTCTGATATTGGAGTAGTTCTGACCGTGTTTGACTTTCATTAGTGAATGAACCTGTGTGCCCTTTAGTGTTTGTCTAATATTGTGAAATTGTGAGTATTCAAAATCTCACTCCAGCCAGGTACCCAAAGTTGGCAACCCTGTGCTAACATCAGCATGCTAACATGCTTGCAGTGACAATGCTAACGTGTTGATGTTTAGCAAATGAACCATGGTTGCCATCTTGGTTTAGTGTGTTAGCATGCTAACATTTGCTAATTAGCATGAAACAAAGTATAGCTGAGGCTGATGTGAATTAGTTTTAATTAACTCACTTTTGTACCTTGTGATGGTGCTACAGGAAATGTAAGGGGATCACCAAGTCATTATTCATTTTCTGGGGACAATGAATGTCTGTACCTATTTTCTTGTTTACACCTAGCGTCCACACTACTCCAGCGTTTTCGAACCCCTAAAACGGAGACTTTTAAAACGCTGCTGATCCCGTTTTAGTTTAAAAACTCTGGGTTGCGTTTTAGTGAGGATGGGCGAAAACGGAAATGTTCTAACACAATGACGCAGACACCCATGTTCGCTTCCTAATTGGGTCTTATCAGCTACGACGTGTCCTTCCCTGATTCGTCACGCCTGTATCATGTGGCCCTTTCCCAGAAGAAAACAAAACTACATGAGCCTTGACTACCAGCAGTTAATTCAACATGGATAACGAATTACAACACTTCCTTTCAGTAACAGCTCCACCTGGTTGTTGGTCCAAGCAGAGAAATCTCTGCTCTTACTTTTCTCCATTGTTGTTCTTCATTTGTAGTATTTTCTGCAACTAAGCAACCAACTGCAGAGTAGACAATCTACAATCTTCCTTTCTATTAAGTTGTAATTTGTTCTTTTCACTTGTTTTTTTATTTTATTTTGGGTCAGCCAAGACTACAAGCAACATGATGCTTTAAAACCTGCATGGACTCTTTCTCCACCAAACTATTTATCAGACTGACAAATCCCTGAAGAATTGGACTGATCAGTGAAAATGAGAGAGAAGGAAGCAGGCGTACCTCGGCCTTGTACATTCTGATCAGGCCCTGGTTGACTTTAGACCAGGAAGGAACAGCGCTGATGTTCCACAGCTGGTTGGAGTGTTCAGCAAACGGACCCGTCTTCATCTTCAGAACAGAGAAAAATAGTGACAAAGACGAGTTGAAGAAGACAAGTGAGACACGTGTGATGCAACTCTTCCACACTGTTTCAGAAAGTATAGTACAAAGGAAAAGTCTAATTGGTACAGGATTTCACACTGTGTTGATTATGCTGGAGGATGACAAAGAAATGATGTTCATTACTGCATATAAAGCAGGGACAGTATGTGTAAATGTGACTTAATAACCATCTAACTTCAACCCTTTGATTAATATTAATATAGTAAATAAACCATAGTTCATCTCTTTAGTTAATGTTATTGCACCACAAGGTATAAATTATTTTGAACAGGATAGCTTTTCAGTTTGTACTCCCTCTGTAGGCTGGAAGAGTGGCTTTAAAAAGTTTTGAGTGTCTTCAGTAATGAAGCTTTGGTCAGCCTGAATTGAGTAAGCGACAGTGGATTCCAATGATGACCCATTTTCATCGCAGAAAAGCCATATTTTGGCAAAACTATGAGTTTTTGGAACATAGCGAGCTTATTCATGGACAGTGGACAAGTACACTGTGAAAATGGGTCACAGGCAGAATCCACTGTAAATAACTGAATTCAAGCTGCATTTCTCAATCAACAAACAGATTACAAACTTATCATATACATCTAAATTTTATAAAATTTGTTTTTTTTGGTAGTTTCTAAAAGAAAAAGAAAAAAAAAAAAGTCCAGCTGGTTCAGCAAGGGAATGTGAGAAATGCAGCGCGAGTGATAATGAAGGAAGTTAATATGGCCTGTACTGGAACAGACCATGCTGTCTATAAAGGAAGAGCGTGTGCTTACAGCAGCAAGGAATCCAAAGCAACAAAGATAACCCTGCTGCTTGATTACCCCACAGTCCAGGGGGAGACTCGACAATTTTAAAATTCTGTGCAAATGATTAAAGCTGCTATAAGCAATATTTTTATATTAATAGATCACATGACTACATGCGTGTGAAAGTGGTTGTAACAGTATTGCACTCACAAGCAAATCTGATAAACTTCAAGTTAGGGAAGCAACTTTCCAATACGGTCGCATCATTTAGGCAGACTTTTTAATTAATCTGGACATTTGACTTTATTTCCATGTAGAGATTGAAAGATATTGAAATTGAAATAAATGGTGGAAATTGCCACACAAACCTAAGGTAGTGTGGGATACATTCATAAATTATGGGTTTGAGACAGAATTGGTAACAAAAGATATTCTGTATGTACATCCTTACAGATCTCACATCACTTTTGATCTAATAAAGAAAATCTATTCACTGCAGGGAGTTTAGTCCCTGTGGAGTTCATTGATGCTGCTGTCTGGCTAGTCGATGATTGGAACTTGAAAGCTGCACCCACCAGCACCCAATAGTGCTCTCACTGTCGATGTTTGGAACTGCAACTGTGAACTGTGGAAATGACCCTATAGGTGCATTGAGCCTGGTTATGTAGCCTCTAACGCTGTGATGGTACAGTTACTATATTTTTCTCGGCTCCTTTATCATTTTTAGGTTTGCTCTCCTGAAGATAATATGCTTAAAATGAAAGAAAACCACAGATCAAGAAGAACGAGTGTGACTACAAACAACAGGCTGACAAACCCTGATAATGAAAAGATGCAAAAAAAAAGCTATTGATTACATTGCTTTCTTATTACAGTGATTACTCTGCTTTCAGCAATATAATGAATGTAATAAAAAGAACATGCAGAATTGAATAATCACTTCTGGGATCAATGAGTGTGCTACCTTACAGACAGACAACAAATAATAAGAATATCAAAAGAACAATAGGTAGACAGTCACTGTAACAAGTAAGACTGAAAAAACAAATGAATTCATGAATGTATGAATGAAGTGAGGACTTTAGACTGTTTTCCCACCATTTTCTCCCAAGAGGCAGAGGAACCCAAACCCGGACCCTGGGGCATCAATCTAACAACCCCCTCCTTTTTCCATCCCCCCCATCCACCCCCCCTCACTCTGCTCTAGACACTTTCCAGGGCCTCGCATGAGAACACATGGGGGAAGGGCATGGAAGAAGGAGGAAAGGGGGGTGGAGACAGCCCGTATTCCCTGGAGGAAGGAGTGATTCACAGCAGTATGTGGGGAAGGAAGTGACTCATGTTTAGGACGACGTGTACACACACACACACACACACACACACACACACACACACACACACACACACACACACACACAAGAGCCTTGTGTGTGAATTAAAAAAAGCACGAGTTTGAAGTATCCACATGTGTGTGAATAGGAGGAAAATACTAGGATGTACATATGGAGTGTTGCATGCTTACAGGCCCGTCTGAGCAACAGCAAACACAAGAGGAAAAAACAAGTCAGAAAGAACGACCGAATGTCTTATCAGGTTATTTTGTATCACTTACCAAAGAAATATATATTTAACATGTTTTTGTAATAAATGAGAGTTAACTGGCAAACTATTACGCCTCATATTGCTATGGTTACCTACAATGAAATAAAGCTTGAATGGAACCACCTTCAGGCTACATCCACACCAATACGTTTTTGTTCTAAAACGCATCACTTTTGCTACGTTTACACCTAGTGTCCACACTACTCGCCGTTTTCGAACCCCTAAAATGGAGACCTTTTAAAATGCTGCTGACCTCGTTTTAGTTTGAAAACTCCGGATTGCGTTTTAGTGAGGACGGGCGGAAACTGAGACGTTTTAAAACGTTGGGTCCTGATTTGTCACGCCACTATCACGTGACCCTTTTCTGGAAGAAAACAAACAACATCAGCCTCGACTACCAGCGGTTAATTCAACGTGGATAACAAATTAGAACAATTACTTCTCAGCTCTTACTTTTCTCCATTGCCGTTCTTCGTTCGTAGTATTTCCTGCAATTAACTAAGCAACCAACCGCAGAGTAGACAAACTCCCTCCTGTTTACACCGGCGTGCATGTGAGTGGTCATGTAATATGCATTTTCAGACGTGTATTATCTGAAACGGTGATAAAACGCTCATGTGGACGGAGATCGTTTTCACTTTAAAAACGTATTAGTGTGGATGGAGCCTTAAGGTGTCCCTGTGTTCTAAGCACTATTGTGACTGACTAGCACTAGTGAACCAGCTACAGCAGTTCCCCAACTAGCCCTGCAGGTATATTCACTACATCACCAAAGAAGTGCGAATGAATTTTGCTGTACCACCAGGCCTCAACTCTTCTCTTAATAACTAAATGAGCCACAAAGCAAACAACAAAGTCAACACACGTATCTACTTCACATTTCCCCCTGGGCTCTGTTCTTCCACCATGGATACGCAAGTTAGCTTGATTTGATTCTTTTATGATCTGACACGAGTCTGGATTTTTCAGTTCTTCAAAAACTGCCTTAAAATGTATCTGGATCTGTTGTCATAGAAACAAGTCCTTAAGCCCAAACCTGCAAAAGTGCAGCTTATTCACAGTTAGTCGGATCATGACCAGAGTTTTCAGGGTGAACCAGAGTATGTGAACTCATTTTCAGATACAAATGACTCCTTTTCTTAGACGTATGGTGAAATGACTTTATATAATCAGGATTTTAGATGAGAACATTTAGGTTCGCAATAATTTTGATCTGCTGGTGTCAAAATAGAATATAATTTTCGCTATAAAGAGTTAAATATACTATATAAATATACGTTTAGTGTCATTTTGTTCAAATGGCATTTAACTCAGACATTATGAGAATTTTAACACTAACATTTATGAAACGTACTTGCAGTTACAGACTATATGAACATGGATTGAAACAGTTAACTTTAAATTGAAGTTTCTAAACTATAGGCAAGTTATTTAAATCAGACTGACTACTAACCTTCATCTAACCCACTGTGCACAAAACACTCACACCCACAGTCTAACTGTATTCACTTGTAATAACTAACTGTATAACAGTAATGGAAATGTGAAAACAGTGGAGCACAATGTAGAAGACAGTAACACTAAGTAACAACGCAGGTACTCAAATGAAATGAGACTCATGTCCATGAGTCTATTCTCCCAGAGCATGCTGGGAGGCCTCCAAACACGCCTACCTCAGTGCTATCATATGATCAGTGCTCAGCCAATCACATGAATGCTGATGATCGTTTCAACTCTAGTGTTGGCTTCGGTTGAGCTCTAATCTTTCTTAGATTCATTTCTTAGTTGGAAGCCTTTTAGCCAAAGGTAAAAGTCCAATATAAATACTAAATAAATTGACTGCATAATACAGTTACAGAAGTCTAGAACGGCAGTACTTGACACCGGTGCCATGAGACTATTCTGTACATCACAGTGAGAGTATTGGCAGCTCAGTGCTGTAATGGCGTCCACACAAGTTGAAGGTGTTTGTGAATGAAAACATATGGCACACCACCAGGATATTGAGCAGTTTTGACGCTGAAGGATTCTGAAGTGAAGGGACGTTTTGCTGGCCAGCCTGTGTGAAGGTAGTGCTCCTTCACTATGTTTTCTACGCTAACTTACATTTCAATTCAAGTTTACAAAAACAAGAGGGAAAGAAAAGGGAGAGAAAGCCAGGCCGAAAACAAAGCAGGGCTACAAATAACTAGTATGTTTATTATTGATACCTTTTGACTCAATTATTTTCTTGATTATGTTATGATAGTTTATGAAATGTCAGGTAAAACAAACAAATTAACAATTTCCAATATTCAGAGCCCGAGGTGACATCTTCAAATGTCTTGTTTCAAGTGACCAACAGCAAACCCAAAGATATTCAGTTTACAGTGACATAAAAACAGACATACGCCGCAAATCCTCACATTGGTTAAGCTGCAACCAGAGAATGTTTTGCATTTTTGCAGGAAAAAAATTACCCAAACCCAAAAGTGATTACATTTCTGACGATCAACTAACTATTCAACTGACTAATTATTTCAGCCCTAGAACTCCACCAAAAACACCAAATTAAAGTCAACAAAACGGACAATGACAAAGAAAGAGCAAAGTGACAAAAAATTAAAACAGAGTAACGTTTGAGGAGAACCACGGAGGACCTTCATGACACAACAGCAGCATCCTTTCATGACCGTGAGGAGGAGGGAGAGGTCAAGCAGCAGCAGCAGGAGGAGGAGAAAGAGGGAAGGAGGAAAGGGATGTAGCTGCTCCACCAACGCCCACCTCTACTTCCCTCCCCTCCTTTTCCTCCAAAACCAAAAACAAAGCGCACGGTTCCTGCTCTGGCACTCTACCAACAGAATCCATCTGCCTTACCCTTACACCCCCCCCCCCCGTCTTCCTTTTCCTGGACAAAACCACATTCAGCTGCCTTCCACCTATTTAACTCCAGTAGCTACATCAGTACAAAGTAGATACAGCATGAACAAATGGACATTTTAAATACATTTAAAGAAATTGGAAGAACTCAACCACACAACGAGGGTAATGTCCATTAGGGGGCAGTACTCCATATTTAGATACCTCCCCATGGTGTAAAGCAGAATTGACAGATTGTTCACAAACGCCCTTTGTCAGGAATCAAAACAAAAAAACGTACGAGAAAACAGCCAGAAAGCTCGAACTAAACTAAGCCCTAGTTTACAACTAATTTACAGTATTAACATACAAATTTAACACGTCAGCAATTTTTAATATGTGGATTTTCTCTCTCTGTACGATTTTCTCTCAAAAAGGTCCAGAGATATACATTTGGAATCCAAGACAGTAAAGAAATGTAAATGAGGTATTCAGCGTTTTAGTTTTACTACATCACTTTAGGAAAAAGATTTTCACTTCATATTTTGAGACGCTATGAGTTTAAAGGGTCAACAGTTTTCATTGGAAATCATTTCTACTGAAGAAATTGTCCCTAAGAAATCTGTGTCAGTGTCTTCTGTGGACTATCTGGAGTATCAGGGACACCGTTTCTGGAAAGAGATGTTGCTGTTAAATGATTTGAACCTATTTTTTCACAGCTGTGAACAGCACAAACTAAATTCCATTCACCGCATTCATGAATGTAAGTCCAATATTCACTCTCCTCTGTTTTGGTTTCCACCAACTCCTGATGGAAATATCTGGCTATTTAGCTGCTAAATGCTCCACTATGTTCACCAGCTAGTTGCTGTGTCTGTCTGCTGGTTGTTGCTGTGCAAGTAGTGGACAGTGGCTTTATCAGAGCTTTTTATGCAGAAAATAACTGCCTGGTGCTGCTGGAAGTGAGGCTGATGAGAGGAAAGAAAAGCCAAAACAATGAACTGAAAGAAAACACTCAGTAGAGCTGAGCAGAGTTGGCTGCTAATTCTCTATGAAAGACACCTTTCACATTACACACGGCCAACTGACCCATTGTAAATATAAAAATACTGATTAGAGCAGCTTTAAAAGTATTCTATTGTAAGGTGTTAGCTGCTGGGTAAAGTTGAGTTAAAACCTGTTTGACACTGTTCAAAATCATTAGAAGCATAACAAGGGAGTATATATATATATAGCATTTATATTTTGACCACACCCTGCACCTAATTAGTATACTATAGATACCTATAGTCATGTGAATATGCAGTGTGCATGTTGAATATATGATGAGTACAAACAGAGATCACACCACTACTTGACCAAAGTGAATGTTTGATCAAACAAACAGCAGATAAAAAACAATGTGGAAGTCATTTTCCCACCTCATTTATGAACTTGATGCAGTCCAGAAACATGTAGTCTTGGTGATGCTCGTTCACCACCCTCTCATCGATAAAGTGCCGAGGTTCCAGTGTTGGGTGATCTGGAGGGAGAATGAGCTGTAAGTGCACATGTTCACCACCCGGTGTCACCATTCAACTACCCATTGACTGGGACCGGCCTCACCTCCCAGTTGTAGGGATGTGTGCATTTATCAATATCAGTGGACTCTTTTACCACTACACAGGATGGACAGAACTACAGCAATGACTGTTAATTAGCATAGTAGAGTTGTATTTTAGTTTAATTTAGTTCTATTTGTGACATGTGACAGCAGGAAAAGCACAGGTGTAAATAATCAAATGAATGATGGCTGAATTCCATTTGGCTGCTTCAGTTTCAGGGCCCTGGTATTGTTCACGCTGGCTCACTGTCAGGGCTTACTGGGACATTTCAATACAACAGAGCGGATGTTAATGGTATTAGTAACACCTGTGCTTTTCCTACGATGACAAGTCAAAATGACTGCTGTGAAAAAGTCATAGGCTGTTTTCAAAACCACCTACTATACAGCAGTACGTACTGATTTGGTCAAAATGTAGCATGTAGTATGCAAAAAGAAAAAAAAAAAGAAGAAAAATCTGCAGTGTGCCAAATATACCCAGATGTCGTACTGATTCTGAAAAATTCTTCAGTATGCATCAGATCAGTCTACCTCGCCTACTGCATCCCACAATGCAAAGCGCTGGTGGTGGTTTACCATTAGCCGTGGCATTGTTTACTTCCGCTTTCCAAAACCAGAAACCAGCCAAGTCTGGCTTAGCATACTGCAAAATAAATCAATTTGACAGTTTCATGTAGTACATACTGCGTTCGTCGGTAGTATGTAGTAGGCGGTTTCAGCCATATTGTCTGAAATTCTAATGATCACCGTAGCTGTGTTTTAGCCTCCCTAAACTGTCAGCCTGTTGGTTTTAGATTCACTTTTAAATCTTACCGTTTTAATAATGTTTGTTTTACAGCATTTCACGGCCTAATTCCTGCCTATACTTCAGAGCTTCAGTTAATTCCATATAAAGCGCTCATGTAGTCCGAGATCCTCAGACAGGGACCTCTATAGGGTGCTTTCACACCTCACCTGCGTGGTGGAGTTCAAATAAACTGACCATCAATCATTTAGGCTGGGGTGAAAGCTGTCAATCAAACCCTGGTGCAGACCACTCAACCAGACGTGTTTTGGTGTGAAATCAAAGCAGACCAATCCCAGGGTCTCATGATGATGACGACGACATGTGATTTCAGAATCAATGCTATATGTTAAACTGCTATTAAATGTATCTGTTGATCGTGAAATGCTGATCTGCAAGCTATAATCTATAGCTTGTATAGCCTACAGTATGTATAACCTATATTTATGCAAGATCATTTGGTAACACATATGTGCATCACCACAAGAGTGCAGTGAATTTCTCTGATCAATCTCACAGTTAAACCAGAGGTGCATTAAGCTAGGGTCTTACTCTATTTGAGCAGTTTCCCAATAAAAAGTGAGTGAAACGTAGCAACCACGTCTATCCCTGTAATAGTATGGTACAGAATGCCTCTTTCTCGTCCCAGTTCTGCCTGTTTGTCACTATTTATATATGATAATGATACATGAGGTCCGCATTACTAATGCTCATAATCAGTTATTCCTTGGTGAACTCTTTGTGACACCAGAGGAGGTAAGTAAACACACCAGGCTCAGTAATGTAACCCTAACCTGCTGTCGTGATGATGCAGGATGACATCACCAAAACTTTCCAATCAGTGAGTTAACAGTCAGTCCACATGACTTCGTGTTTACTCCTGTTTGTAAAACGTCAGTGTGAATGCGAAACGGACCACAACTAAAAGACAAGAATGAATCTTTTTTTCTTGGTTGTAGCATCACACTAGATGGGTTGTGTTTGAATTAATTCAAACAAATTACGTGTTAGTTCGAATTTGTTGGAACTTTGAACTATAGATGGTGAAATTAACACTTGCTGGCTTAAAGTGTCACCTGGCACAGATTGTTAAGACACTGTTAATTATGTAAGTTATAATTAAAATCTTGTGATCAGAAAATTGCACGTTTTCAAATCAAGATAAAAAAAATCAATATAAAACCAATTAATGATTCAGTCCCAGTTACTCCTGTGTGGTAATACAGTTACAAACTTCACACCAGCCTGTATGCACTAATGCCCACTTTCACACGTTCATACATATGGAATTCTTTGTCCGAATGGATTAGTTTCCACCAAAATGTTGTATTAACTCACACTTAATGTTCCCCATTCTGAGTGTAACATCAACATTATATCACTACATGTCCCAACCTCAATTATCCCATCCTCCTCCGATAGACACAGCCCTGTTAGGCTTGTTTTCTATCTATAACTGCTGTAGCGAGACTCTTACCTATAAACTGGGAGCTTCCCCAGATGAAGGGCAGAAACTGAAAGTCATCCAGTCCCCACACACCTTGGCTTCCAGCTGGCTCCATCCTGTAGGTCTTCTGCAGCTTCCGCATCACTGAGAGATACCTGCAAAAACACACGCACGCACACGTTGTAGCAGGGTCAGAAGAGAGTAAGGCTGAAGATATGCACAAAAAAAACAAAACAAGGCAATTATTTTGACAGATATTGCGATACGAGTGACGGTTTTAGTGGGAATGGCAATTTTTGTTGGTGTCTGACAAACAAGCATGTTCCCTTTCGTCTGAAGAATCTGATTTGTAGGCTGAGGAATCTCTGTAGCACCACATTGCTTCATTTATAATGGGATGTTGTGACACATTTTACCTTCATCAAATAATTGCAGCTCCTGTGATTGGGATAGTGCACTTGGCCATATTGTGATATCGATAATGTTTCGATTAATTGTTCAGCCCTAATAGAGAGTGATCAACATACACAGTTTTAATATCATGCTAACTACACTCTGGGCAAAAAATAGGTGATATGGATAAAATCGACACAACTTTATTTAGTGATAATGATATACAGTATATTGGTATATTATCTACAATTTAATCAAGAAAGTGTTTATAGATAAAATGTCTAGTTAATGCAGTGAATTAAATACCTGACAGGTCAAGTTCTGTCTTACATGAATGCAACTAATTTCCATAAAGCAGTCTTGCTGATTTGCAAAACTGGTCTAATACACTAATAATATCACAATATGAATGCAGTTAGCTCCAATAGCTAACCCTAAGAGCTGACGTCTGTGTTTACTTTCAGATGGACTCCGAGGCGAGCAGTAGTTATGTTCTGAGTGAATAGTGTCCATCAACAGCAGCACACTTACAAATCAAGAGTTATTTACAACGCATACTGACTATTCTGAGTATACTTCATTTAGTCTCTTTTCCAGTGTGAACACACGACATACTCAAAACCTGCTGGGAATTAGAGTGTAAGATAGGTTTGGGACAAAGATGTTGTTTGGTGAATCTCTACAACGCAGGTGGTAAGAGCAAATTTAGCATGATGATGGTCAGAATGACCACAACACACCCAGGTTAAAAAAATACAGAAACTTTGTAACAATGTTAAGTGCACTATATAGTGAATATGGGATGATTGTGGATACAGGCAAATACAGCCATGCTAGCGGCACTGTGAGGATGATGTAATGCTCAAACTGTTAAGATAGATGAACCAAAGTATTGGACAAATTGAAATTTTGACCCAATGATGGCATTACATAAAAAGTCAGAGGATCACAAATATTATCAGGATTCATCCTCTGGGGACCAAAAATGTCTGCACGAAATCTCATGGCAATCCATCCAGTAAGTGAAATATTTCAATCCGGAACAAAGTGGCGGACCCCGACTGACAGACAGACAATGAAATTACCGCCCCTAACCCCAGTCACATGATCTGTATAGCACTGCTTAACATGTAGCAGACCCCAGCAGTAACAGCTCACCTGTTAAAAACCTTAAAAACGATAGCCAGCTGATCATCTACCCTGAGAGCTCCAACCTTACAGAGACAGCAGAGGAAGGCAGCAAAAGCAGCTTCATGACCTGAGAAGAGAAATACACACACACACACACACACACACACACACACACACACACACGTTAAAGATCTTCAACCATGAACAGGGTCTGTGTGCAATATTAATCAAGCTACGACTCCTGCTTTTAACTATTACGTTACAACTTACTACTGCTGCTATCGATTGTTACTTTTAGTTTAGATAATACTACTTTAACTTCTGCCTGCTTCATTGTTACCTATTATCCGGTGTAATGTTAACAGGATATTTGGCCTTTTGTCTAAAACTCCAAGGAATCACATTTAAATTTCTTGACTCTTTGCAAGGAAAGGCACTCCAGCTCCATACATATTTTAACCTAGTTTTCAATGTATTTACAGGACATTTGGCTAGCACATATTACAAAAAATGACATTTTTAGACAGTTGAAATCCACGTGCAGTATTTAAATACAAGTCTTTTTCCTCATCTAGTGTGATTTCTTATGGCTCACTTTTGATGGACTAAATGCCTGCTGCCTTTGTAGCTTTGAATCAAGCCTATTTTGTACACAATGATGGAGCCGCAGTGCATCATTGATTACATCTGATTAATCAGATTGATGAATGGCTACATATATATATATATGATATAATATATAATGTTTAGTTTAAAGGATTGGTCCGCCCAAATGACCAACCTTTTCTCGCTCATTTCTAGAGGTTATCTGACCTTGCAAATACAAATTTCTGGAGCTCACAGCATTGAAAAATATTTATAATTCTACAGCAATGTCTTTCCAGAAACAGTGACCCTGTTACTGCAGATAATCCACAGTACACACTGGAGAGTTTTCTTGGAGACTATTTCTTTGCTCGGCTTGAGAGTAATAGGGGAGGATAATGATAGGGGGTATTATGGGGAGGGGGGCTCTCTGTCAACTCAGTACTCTTCATATTTTTTATATTTAGATATGTCTTTATTCAGTTTGTTTATTATTTTATTTAGACATAACCTCTGTGTCTATTACTTGATTTCATTTCCCAATGACTCCAACGCTACATGCACAATTCTAAGAACCATGAAAATGAGTACAATGTACATGAAATATAACTGCTTTATAAAAAACGTTATTTGGAACAAAAAACCTGTTAAGGATGGTGGGGGTTATGTAAAGGTTTGGTGTGGTTTTAATGGTAGGGTGAGAATGTCAGCAGAACTGCTGTGAAATGCACAGGAAGAACCCTTACTACTCATTTATTAAACTTTTCCAATCTAACACTGCTAAGAACTGTTAAATGCAATACAATATGACATGGTAGCATATTTTTTCCTCTACTTTTTATTGAAAAACATGTTATTAAGTAAGTATTGTTTGGGGCCTTTATTAGATAGAACTGACAGGAAACTAAGGAGGGAGAGAGGCAGGGACGACATGCAGCAAAAGGTCCAGGACCTCTGATTTCTCTGGTATTGTGATGTTATACTGTCCCATAACTGCGGCTAGACTGCTGATTTACCCGAGTGCTTCGTATAGAATTATAGAATTGGACTGAAATAAAATTAAAAAAAACACAGACACACAGCACTAGTACCTGTTCCATAGTCTATCCTGGTGGCATTCCCCACAGACTCTTTGAGATAGACAGCTATCTCTGGAGCTGCAGCACATCTGTCAGCAGGGAGCACTCCGCACACCAAGGCCTCCGCTTCCTACATACACACACACGCGCGCGCACACATGACCTGTCAGCTGCAAGGCATCTACATACAGAGCATATGGTCGTATGCATGTCTGTGTGACAGAGTGTGTGTGTGTGTGTAAAATTAAACTGTCTCATTTAGGGATGCACTGGATTGGCGCAGATACTGACCTAATTAAGTGGATTGGGTATCAGCCAGATGTTTCTGATCCACAATAAATGCATTTGAATGTGAAAGCAGTGGTAGGCCTTTACTTAAAAACTGGAAGTTTTCACAAAGATATTCACTGTTGGCAAACATTAACTAAAATTACTCTGTAGTTTTTGTAAAACTAGATTTAGACATTTTCTGCACTGTGGTAGTTTTAGAACATTGCATGGAGGAAATACATGATTCAGGTCATCACATGATTAACAAAGCTTGATAAGGGCTCAGAGAACAAGGACTGGTGTTACATTTAATTAACAATTACGTTTTAGCAAATGCAGTCATAAAAGACAGTGGTGGAGCTATGCTGTTTAGCAGGTCAGTTTTGGTTTGTGAGAAGAAAAAAAACAGAGCCATGAACAGGTGAAGTGTTGTGGTTGAAGAGATGAAGAAACATGTAATCACCTCAGTGCCGTTTGTCTGCATCTGTTCACAACAGCAGTAATCCTACAGCAGGAACTGTGTGTGTTACATGCACCAGACAAGCTGACCGTGATGGTGTGTCTGCTGCTATGAGGTTGATGCATTCTAACGTGCAAGATCATAAATGACTATGGCTATGAGTGAAATCATGTACAACCCTAAAAAGGGTGGTGTGAACAGCCTCGCTTGTAAATAACCATTGATATGTAGTTATAGTCTCTCGTTACCTTATCCAGAGCAGAACGATCTTAATCAGTGCCAGAGAGAGGTTTACAGATTTTACATTATGGAACATGTAGAACACTGGTGTCGGATCAGTACTTGGCATCAAACATTGGAAAATCAGATACATGTTACTCTGTCTGAGCTCTTGGATGTGTGTGTGTGTGTGTGTGTGTGTGTGTGTACGTGTACTAACCTGGTCTAATTTGCTGTACCAAGTTCTGTAGGCCTTATTACCAAAGCGTGATGGCTGGTCAACAGGAGGGGTCTCATTTATCCATCGGTCCAGAGTCCCCAAAAGATCTAGTAACTTCTCCACTGTCTGTCACACAACAAGAGAACAGTGACTGCAGCAACACTGTAACTAGTATTTATCATCATCACATGATGGGTTTAATGAACACAAAGAGAAATAAAGGGCAAACAGTAAACTAGCATATTTAACTGAGGGCTGGGTGTTATAATCAGACACAGCTCAGTTCGTGCTGCTGAGCCTCAGCTGGTTAAACCTCCGTGATCACTTACTTTGTGTTTCCATACAACAGAATGCCA
Source organism: Maccullochella peelii (assembly GCA_002120245.1). Taxonomy (NCBI): domain Eukaryota; kingdom Metazoa; phylum Chordata; class Actinopteri; order Centrarchiformes; family Percichthyidae; genus Maccullochella; species Maccullochella peelii. The sequence continues at coordinate 20,035 of LKNJ01005468.1, forward strand.
CTTGAGTTATTCCCATGGACATATTTTTCTTTTTTCTGTTATCAGACAAATGGCCAAGTATGAAAAAGTGATTATTTCCTGGCACTGAGACGTCGATCAGAACACTAGTTTTTACTCTGTGAAGTCCTCTGATGGCTTAAACATAAATACTTGTGGAAAAAATTGGAGGCAACAGAAAGTTACCACACGGCACCTGACCATGTTTGAGCTGGCTTACAGCATGTCATAGTTTCAGAAAAGCTCTGAAGCTCTCCCATCCACACTACAACAAAAGACCTGCAGTTTGAAATCCCTCCACTCTGGAGAGTGGTATTGAAAAAAACTCTCGTGAGAGTGAAAAATACCAACTTTGTGTTGACAGAAGGCCAAAACAGAGAGGAATTGTGGCCAAAGATCCATTCTCCAGGGGACATCTGGTCAGACAGTTGTCATGGAGATGACATCTCCTAAGCAAACTCTATCCACTGATGAAGACTGTGAGATGCATTGAAAGTTCCAGAAAAATTGTGACTGGACATTGAGTTGAGATTTTTGTTTTGTTTTGTCAAACTACTATTACCAAAGTCAAGAATGATGTTTCACGCTCATATTATACTTTAATGAACTCTTACTAAAGGATTTGAGGAGTGTCAACTCCATCGTGTACTGTATATACAACTCAAGTAATTTAAACATGTTTCATTCAAATGTTCACTAAAGTAAAATCTAAATAGACTGAAGGATCAAAATAATAATTGATCTGTATGTGATCATCACGTTTTTGTTTTGTCAAGAAACCGTGCCCCCTCAAAAAAAAAAAACTGGAAACATGACGCCTCTGACTCTTTCAATAAAAACATTGGCAAACAGTATTGTTTCCCTATCCTATCACCCCCAGTAATAATCCTTATAAATGTAAAAGGCTACCAGCACAGGCTTTTAGAAGCCACTGATTAGAAAGGCAACATACCTCTGACACTTTGTATTCACATGTGAGCTTCTTTCCCTTCACACCTTCATTCAGTGTCAGAACGAAGCCCATGTAGTCAGCATATGCCTGTAAGAAGGAGAGAGGTGAAAGCTGGAATGCATCAGGATGTGTAGTCAGACGATGAACTAAAATATTATGATATTAATAGGAATATTTAAAAAAATAATACTGATCACAGTAAGGCAAATGTTCCACTGTGATGGAGAACATCAGATGAAACTCTTCCCACATGAAGTTCAAGAACTTAACTTCATCAACAATAATTTTCCTCCTTTTATTAGAATTTGCTTGGTATCAATCTGAACAACAAGAAATCCTCTATACAACTACAGGAACCAAACTACAGGTGTACAAAGCCTGTGACTGCTGATGATAACCTGTTTTGTTGTTAAGAGATTCATTTAATGCCAAATTCACTTTTAATATGTAAGAAACCAGTGCGCATTAAAGGGGGATTTGAGAAACATGGGCTAATCCTAGTGTCAGTATCACACTGAGTAAGGCCCACGTGTTATTTCTAAGCCTGTTCTTGGTATGGTTTGGTACTTTTTGTACACAACATGGAAAGTCAAAAACAGAAGATTTAGAAACATGTTCACACAGCAACAGGCAGCAACCTACTTGAGATCGCTTCCACTTGCCCATGTCAGGCACCATGCTGATTTCTTTCTTGGGCACCATGAAGGTGTTGCTGGCTGTGACTTCAGGTGCTTCATCCTCAAGAGTGGATCCTACATAAGTTAAGTAGAGACAGTTTTTTTAATATTAATATTAATGCCAACTGATTTAAATAAACCTATTCAGAGATAATTCCAGTTTAGATATGCAGCAGATATCTTGTAGTTTTGTGGCAGCTAACTTTAGGTTTTCCAAATAAGTGAATTCAGTATTCACTGAATCGGATATTGTTAATTTTATGCACTTTTTTTTAACTTTAGATTTATCACTGGAAGCCTGTATTACAAACTGGAGTTTAGAAGAAGTGGATGTTAACCTGGCAGGGATTGTCTAATGAAAAGATGCTATTGAGTTGCATTATGGGAAATGTATGGTATTCAGTATTTTTGGAGCTTGACACAAACTAGAGACTAAAATCCAGGATATTTCGGCCTCGGCTGCTTCCATTTTGACAACTCATATTTAAATCGTTCTCTTGTGACTCGACCAACTCTATGGAAGTGAAATACTAAATTGCTAGAGTAGCCCTTTAATCAGAACGTTCAATCAATGGCACCGTGTATACTTGGCCCCATTCGTCATGTCAGTACTTATGCAGGCATGGTTGGTTTGTAAAACGCAATCGTGGAATAATTGAACCCTCCGACTTTTTAGAGTTTGTCCTGATGCTGTTAAATGAGTAAAAGGCTGCGGTGCAGCACTGCAAACTGTCTCGTGCAAATTCACTCTACGTGCTAGCTAACACCTCCCGGACAGCAAAGCAAGTGAGGGTTTTTTTTGTTTTGTTGTGTGACAACGGCTGCTAACAAAACAATACTGCGTACGAGCTCAAGCTGGTATACAAGTACATAACAAGCCCAAATGGCAATTTAAGTGATTCAAACTGTAAGTTTTACGGATAGCTTTGCCTGAGGACAGCGGTGATGTGCCTCCTGGGCGTATTTAACAAACGTAAAGTTAATTCGTTAAATGTCCCATGTGGCAGTGTGGTGTACCTGCTAACGTTAGTATCTTTTAACACAACAGAGCAAAAGTGATACAGAACTCGCTAATGCTGAGCAGAAGCATTCAGCTGTGCATTACCTGACTGCTGTTCTGTTTCCGCCATGGCGAAGCTAACAGTCTTCTTCGTGCGTTTTTAGGCAGATTTAAAACAGCCATAGCTGATTACTGCCCTCCGCTGTTCGAAAAGTAAATTCCATCCCAGGTTTTGTGTTGTGTAGCCTACTAAAAATAAACCTATATGTTTACTTTATACCATTTTCTTTCTGTGGATGCCTATTATCACAATAAATAAATAAAGGCCTGCATTCAATATTTTACTTACTTACTCAAGCACAAAAGTATTATCGGCAAAAATGTACTGAAGGTATCCAATATAAATGTACCCA
>LKNJ01005469.1:3562-26630 GCA_002120245.1 Maccullochella peelii
TGTTTTGTTTGTTTTTTTTGTTTCGCGATGGCACCTCCTAGTTTTGCATTAATTTGACAGAATACCGTTCTAGTATCCGTCTACATAGATTGAGACCTTATTTGGATAAAGTCATGCATAAAGCAGTAATGTCAGCGTTCTGTCATAGGCAGAGCAGACGGTCACACTGAGCCAGACAGCACTTTGAACAAAAACCCACATTAGCTTACCTGCTAAAGTCTCCTTCTTATCTAACTTACAAACATGAACACACATCTTGTTCTGGACCTCAGCTTGTTGTACGAGCGACCAAACAAACAGTCACCAGGAAAAAGTGCTCTGCTAACGTCAGTTTGCAGGCTATATACTGTAGCTAATTAGCTGCTCAGCTGCAGCACATTAAATAGCATGTAAACATACCTGCAAATGTCACTTAGGTCTCCAGTTATATGCTGGTGTGGTCCTCACTCTGTCACTAACAACACGTCTGCCCACAACATGTAGGCTACAGTGCAAGTTTGTTTACCTTTCTTCATTATGATCATAAAAAACTATTAACAATGCATTTAAAAAACACATTGACGTCATTTTTGACAACAAAAAGGGATGACTGAATGTGATTTCAGTTGGATTTTAAAGTAAAAGAAGAAATGAATAAATATAATTTGCTTCCTCTTAATGTCTTTATGCCTCCAGGCAGTTGTGACCCGCTATACTTTAAAAGAAGAATACAAATAAGGGCAAGTGTGTGGTCATTTTCCTATTTATTTCTTCATGTCATGAGTAACAAACCACTAGTTTCTGTGAAGTAGGCCTCTGGGTTTCTCCATGCAGTCTGCCTGACTGTCTGTGATGTTATTTTGTGGCTGGACATGATAACATTTCTTCCTGCTTCTGTGTGTGTGTGTGTGTGTGTGTGTGTGTGTGTGTGTGTGTGTGTTACCTCTATTTGCATTGGAATAGAGGTTGCCCCGCCCATCTTGGCTATGAGCTCTACTGACAAGCAGAGATGTGTCTGAGCCTGAAGGAAACTTTGGGGGAAAACAGAAAGTGTTAGCCAAACATGTTCAGACATTGATAACTTGAAGACTGGGTACTTTTTTTTTATGATCTTATTCAAAATCACTATGGGATACTAAATCAAAAATAAAGTGTAATGCTTGCTCTTCCTGCACTGCTCTCTGTTTTTAAGGTGGATTTGCTCCCTGTGTTTACAAATGTCAATGACTGTAATTCTAAAGAGGAACCACACCTACACTCACAGAGTCATGACAATAGACTGGTATATAAACACACGCAATAAGGATAAAGAGAGGTTAAGGTGTAGGGTGTGGTGAGGAGCTTTGTCAGAGGTAAACAGCCTTTTCCGACCTCGGGCAGTCTTCACTCAGGAATTCGACTTCGACTCAGGAAGTCGGTTTATTGATTACAGCTTGGAAGATCTTTTTTATAGGACTGATTTGACTGAATTTTCATATTGTCCCCCATAACCAGAGTTTTGGGGGAAATAAATGTGTGAAGTCAGGTGAGGATATGAGTGATATATATGAAGAAAACATGTTAACTTGGAAGCAAGCACCCTGAGGTTCTAAAGGTGGGTCCTCACCAAATGTGATCAGACTGGTTAGGTAAGAGCCGAGCCATTTGAACTCTGGTGACACACATTGGGAGTGAGAACATAGGCCGAACCAATATGCCTTGTCAGCAGATGCAGCTTCCAGCAGTACTGAGAGACATGATGCTAAATGCTAGTGGAACCCTAACCCCCCTTTGGAACGGTCTCATCCACTGTGGGGGGGACAAAGGTTAGGGAAGTGGCTGTGCGTTGACTACTCTTTACTTTGGCAAACAAACCATTTAGTCCTCATCCTTGAGGTCTCTCGGGTTACGGTCAACGGAGATCTGGGGCTTATCCCAGAAATTTACATTTTTGAATGTCACGCTTCGATCACACAGCATTTGTCTCCTTTAATGTATATGAAACAAATCAAAAACATAGCTATAATTTAAACAAAGTACAAGTAATTCATCCTAGCCTAATAATCTGACTGAATTGCCATTTTATTTCACTTCATTCATTTAATATGGCATTAGCCTCATACCTTCTTAATGAAACAATAAATCTAACAGTTCAATAATCAAAATAATTAAAAAAGCCACCAAGTCGCACATTAGAATAAGTTAAATTAGCATCTGCCAAATTTTATGGAAACATAACAGAATGCTCCATCCAATTTTGAACTAATATTCCAGCCACTCTGAAATAAGAGCATATAAATGAACGGTTATTATCAGCTGCCACTGACTGAACAAACTGGGCAACCTTATGTACTAAGGCATACCCGCGGGGCTCTGTCATCCAGCAGAATTCGTTATTTGGGATCTAGGGGAGGCGGCGAGTCAGGCTCAGACAGGATAACTGGGGCTGGCAGGGCAACTTCACCACTTCAGTATCAGCATTATCAGCATTTTACAGCTTAGAACTGAGTAAACATAGCTGTCCCGTGTTGTGTTTACCTTACTTGCTTCCTTTTAGTGGCCTGGCTGTCAGGGTATGAAAGCTGGTCACTAGGAACTATACCGATTGGTACTCCCAATACCAGTGTCAGGGGCTGAGCAAAAAGACTACACTGATTTCCGCTCCTTCAGTGCTTCGCTCCTACTAGTCCATTCAAAACATATTGGACTTAGTATGTGATGCGTAATTAACAGTAAAGATTTGGGGCTTTGCTAAAAAAGATCCAGGGCTTAAACCCCGTAGGCCCAGCCCTGGCACTGCCTATGGCTCTTACAACTTAGTTTTCAAGTGCAGCCTGAATGGTCTCATTGCTGCCACCTGTGGCCAATGGGGACAAAAACAGCCACAACAACAGTTGGGTGCTTTTATCCCATTGGCCCCAAGGGTACAGTCAGCCCACTGGAACTTGCTGCCTCAGAATGAGGTGAAAAAGGTGGCACACTCAAACATTTACTTTAGGATGAGGACTAAAGGGCAATCCTCACAGAGAGAGTGTTTTCAGAAGTGTTTTTGACGTTCCTCAGTTGCCTGTCTCATGCAACAGATACTATTCTTTACCAATAATCAATCACCATTACCATTTAATCAAATGTAACAATCTATACCATCTCTAAAACACGTTTTTTTTTACACTCCAAGTCTATTTTTTTCCTATGGTGTGCTAAGTGAAGCATAATATCCAGTGTTTTTTTTAATTGCTCTCCACCGAGAAACAATAAAAATTGCAACGCACCGTGGACAGGCAGTGGTTTGCATTACTTTGTTAAACAGACCCATTGTCCATTATGAACATGCCCCACAGCCTAACATGTTGGTCTTACAGAAAATGCGAATACACGAATAAACACGCACGTTGACAAGTGCTTTACTATTGGCCTATTATAATATATTATTATATTATAAGAAAATAATCAGTGGCACCAAAAATTATGGTATTTTAGAGCTCCCCCTAAATTTCTCAAAGGCTTTGTGGCGAGCTGAGCTCTCCGTAGCTGATATTAAGCCTGTTAATATCACAATCTATAATATCCGCAGGCCCCCAGTTCCATTATGAACTTTCTGGCTTCACTCTAGGCATGTTTCCTCAGCCCACTACTATAAAATAGATAAATCAATGAATAAAAACGATATAGTTGTCTTCCTGTACACTCCTGTATATTAACTGTCCAAGTGAATTTTGCTGCTATCATTTGGAAGCTCAACAGTGGCATAAAAAATGGAATCAGCTGTTCCCCTCACATAGCACATGACAGGAAATAACCCTGCATCTCAAGGGTTTATGGCCTGTTTAGGAATAGGCTCATATTTGGCTACTCCTTCATGTGTCTACTACACACAAGTCCGTCTTCATCAGATAATGTCACAGTGGCTGCTTCCACATTTCCCGTATATCAGCTTGTGAGTCATATGACTTTTGGCTCCATACCATTGTTTGCCAAGCTATTGTAGCTGAAAATCTAAACAAGCAAAATGCGTATATGGCTATGGAAATACATGTCTGTGATTGGCTGTCGGGCCACATCAAACATAGAACTATGTCAACCGTTTATCAGTGAACAAGGTGTATTAATCCTCAGGTAACCAAAGCAGCAATACTTACATTCTATTTATGTAAGTGTATTATATGCATATTCCTAAAGCTACCCACACAGACTGTTGAGGATGAGCTTGGTGGATCTTAAAGGAAGGTAGAGGGGTTTCATCTGTATGACAATGGAAGATATGTTTGTGGATGAACTGAGAGAAATCCCCGCCGACCACAAGAGGAGGTGGGAGAACTCTTTCAACAGAGTTTCAGAGTTCCCCCTATCACAGCATGACCGACAGACTCATCACAGCATGACTCAAGGCCCCAGGGGCATGACACACACATGCACACACACGCTCTCAGAATACAGGGCTCCTGTCTGTCCCCATTGTTAAAAAGAAGTCAGCTGGCTGCAGGGCCTTTTCCTATCGTGCCTCCTTCCAACCGCCCTGCTGATATCAGACAGCCTGACTCTATTGAAGCCTTTGAGTCCAAACTTGAAACTCATCTTTTTACCTTAACCTTCAGTTAGTTTCTTGTCTTTGATGACCGTATACCTGTTACCATTATCCTTCCAGCGGGTCGGTCTCAGTCTCAATGAATCTATGAAGCCTAGTACTTATAGTACATGTTGTCCTGCTGATGAGAATATTGTGAACTTTCTGAAAAACCACTGCATCTCTTTTCACTCACGCTTCTGTGCTGGACCTCTCTCTCTCTCCCCTGGCTGTCAGTGCCTCTCTACAGATGTTTTGGATCTGGATCTCTGTCCTGGTGGAAAGGGGCGACACCTGAAGTGGCTCGACGACCTCCTGGATCCATATTCTTCATATATCTTACAATCTATTTAAAATTGTGTCATCCTGATTGTCCATACTGTAAATGTACTATGTTGGTCTATTCTGTACACATGACATCTATTGCATGTCTGTCCATGCTGGGAGAGGGATCCCTCCTCTGCTGCTCCTCCTGAGGTTTCTTCCATTATATCCACGTTAAAAGGATTTGTTTTTTGGGGAGTTTTTCCTCATCCGAATCGAGGGTCTAAAGACAGAGGGTGTGGTGAGCTGTACAGATTGTAAAGCCTCCTGAGGCAAATATGAATAAAACTGACTTGTCTTGACTTGACACACACTCAGGGAAAACAGGAAGTTGCATAGAGGGAAACTATCAGAGTATGTCACTCATGTGTATCCCCCCTTTTACTCATCATGACAGTGTCATTACGAATGTTTTACCCCTCTCTTTACCATTATCCAAGTTTATTTATAGTGTAGAATACTTTGTACAGCGTAAGATTATTTGAAAACTGGTTTCTATTATCATGATAATCTTAAAATTGATAACAAAAATGTAAAACATGGACAGAGGTGCTACCTTGGCCTTTTAGATTAGTAGTCTGTGGGGAAAACTTAAAGTTGCAGTATAGCAGGTAATGTTCAAGTTGGGTGGTCTATTAGGTTTTCCAAAAGCCTTCAAACTCATGGATTTATTACTCAAACCAGCCTTCCTGTATTGTGTTTCATGTCTCACCGATACCTGAAACAACACCCCCCCACCTTGCATTGTTTTAACTCAGGGCTGTTTTCAGTCTGCAGCGATGCTAGCAGCTCTGTGAGGCTGTGATGGTGGTGCTACATGAAAAGCACAATTTATCCTCTGGGCACCTTGGATAGCTGTAGCAAATTTAATGGGATTCCATCCAAAAAAGGTAACAAAAAACCTTGAGCTGGATGGTCTATTAGTCTATAGGTGAAATGTGACAACATGCAAAACATGACATATTTACTGCATGAAATAACTGAAGACATTATTGATTGAATTTACATGCAATTACATATAAAATACATACTATTCACAGAGTATGCCCCTCCACATGGGCCATAGTCATGATTAAAATGTTAGCATTAAATGTTGTTGCTTTAAAATCATTTAGACTAGACTGTAATTGCCAGACCTATTCGCCAATGCGAATTAGTCGTCATTTTCCATTTCCATGGGGCGTTATCAATGAGCCAGTACACCTTCGGACCTCTCAATAACCAAAATGCGTCTGGATGCAATTGGATAGACCTACAACCAATCAGAGCAAAGAAACCTGTGACGCAGCGCTGAGCGAATCCTGTCGGAAGTACGGCAAACACATCTTTCTTAACAACTGTTTTAAGTGCAGTTGTTTGTTCTTCTTTTAGAGAAAATATACCGTCCAGTTCCTTTAATACTGACGTGATAGCGGATTCAGAACGTTCCGGCAGCGGCAGCCATCTTGGTGATTTACGAAACGGCACTCCTCTGTAGGCTACAGTCATCGTATCAAACCCGCCTCATATTGGATAAACGGTTGTGATTGGTCCGCTGGAAATCTGTCTGAATGGGAGGGGGATCAGATGCATATTCCAGAGCAAATAAAACATGAGCTCGTAGATTCATCTGGTTCCCAGGCTACATTTAGACAACACAAAATTCTAATTTGTTTTACTGTAGTCTAACCTAATCCCTGTTCCAGAAACCACCAAAACCCTAATCCAGACAGTGGTACAGGGGCTGCCCACTGAGTAATCCAGGGTATCATCACCTGAAAGCAAAACATTATAAGAAATTTATTACATATACCTTTCATTTCTCACCTATTAGATTCCTAGAAGCCTAGACTGCTCTTTCATCATTCTATGCATTAGATGAAGTATCTTATTGTACCTCATAACTAATTTATAATGTCCTCATATTTAAAACAACAAGCACTGCACAATTCCAGGGGCCAGGTGTATAAACAATACGTACGCACAAAAAACATGCATACGCCATTTCCCACATACAAACTGGTATTTATTTTTTTTAGTTGACATCTAACATCATAGCCATCATAATCACCTTGAACTCCCACCTCCCACCAGCCCAAGCCTAGAGGCTTTTCAGAGCGGTGACCAATTGTATCCAGTTATACCAATCTATGTTATATTGTCACAAAGTCAGTGACAAAAAAGGGAATCACACATGAAATACATTTTAAACAAATTACATTGATTGTAAACTTAAGGTAAAATAAAGATAATTATGTTAATCAGGTAGGTCAGTAATGAATGCAGCATATGGATGAGCGTAGTATGTGTTGGGTGCAAACAAAACACAAACCTTAACCAAACCAGCTGATGGAGGCCAGGGACGAAGAGAGGGTTAGCGATGAAGCCACTATAATAGGCTCAGGCCCAGTTTACTCAGGTGTAGGCAGTTTCCTGATGTCCTTCCCATTGGCTCCTGAGCCAGGAAACCAAACTAACTATACAAGCAACAGGCAGAGAGGGAGGGACTTTACAGTATAGAAGATGTATACATCCTAATACACAAATAAGAAATACAAAAAAAGAAAAGACAATGATGAAGAAAAGTAAATAAATACAAAGATATATACAAGGGACCAAGATATAGCAGGAACATCATAGTCACATGGAGTTTTTCCTTACAGTCACATCACTCAGCGTTGCACATCCTAGGGCACAGGTTCAACCTTCTGTAACTCGTGTTTGTTAAATAACCAATTTAACAGGCGTATGCTGCGGTGTTTGCTTGGAGAGCCATAAAACATAGTCCAGATGAGAGAAGATCGGAGTTGATAAAAATGTTGACCGTCATCTGAGTTGTATCATAATTATTGGTAGCGGCAAAAGTATTAGCATCAGTGTAAAAAAAAAAGGAAACACATGCAAATACAACATAATATCATAAAATGTCAGGTATCTATAAAGGAAAAAAAATTATTTAGGATTAGTGCATACAACAATACAGAGCTTGTTATGAAAAGCACAATAACCAATTTGGTCCTTATTGTTTATATATCCTTTTCTTTTCATTGAATCCCCCCCACTTCTGAAACCAAACCTATGCCCTTGTTCCCGCATACGTGTTGCTAAAAGAGGCAAGACAAAAGAGTGTTAACTTTCAGCTAATCTCTCACCATCCCAGCTGATCCCTGGAAGTATTTATTTGAGTTGAAGTCAACATGTCTAATATTGACTGCAGTCCTGCTGCAGGTGGAGCAAAGTTCGGTGTGTGCTATAAATAGCAGGTCAAGCCGCCTAAGTTTTATAGGCCTTTGATGTTTTAAGTTTATACCTTATAAGTTCCAGTTTTGCAGTTGAAGTTTTTATGATGTTTTTGCAGTTTAAGCTTTATATAATGTTTTAGCTTACTATTATGTTCATTCATATTTACAATTGTTGTTATTATTCTCATGTAGTCTTGTATTCATTTAACAGCAGACTTACATTCCAGTATTGCTTAGTGGAAAGCCATGATATTACTTTTTAGTTTTCATAGTTATCGTAGTGAATATTAACAGTCTGTATTCTTTTCTTCTTTTCTACTCCTGTGTCAAAATCATTGGTGTGTGTCTTTATTAATTGATATGGTAATTCATTGAGGTTTATAGGCATTTGTTCTAGCATATTCTACATTTACCTTGTATGATTCAGAAGCTAAGGTTAAGTTTTTGCTCTTTGTGATTGTTATATTAGACTTTTTAGCCTTAGCAACTGTGCATTTACTCATTTAAGTATTTTCTTTTTCGACTTCGTACCGTTCAGATCATTTTAATTGTTATTCCTTAAATAAAGAAAGTTAAACTTCTTCTGGACCGCTCCTCTTTATACTCATCTCATCCGCCAAACCCTCCTGGCCAGGCTTGGGCCTCCTCTTCGCCTCTTAGGTGAGCCCCCTCCGCATGATGGCTAGAGATTAACCCTGATTAGGTCTGGATTTGGAATACCAGGCACTAGGGGCAGGATAGGCATTCCTTATGGTTTCGCTAGGAACACAGCTGGGGGTATGCAAGGAACCGATAGAGTATTCTTTGGGTGACTGACTAACGGGCCGTCCCTGACAGCAAGGCCGCTCCCTGGCGTATGCTGGTAAAGGGGTACAAGAGGGTTAAGAGAGTCTCAACCGCTTGGTTAAGTGCCCACCTAATGTTTAGGTAGGGGGGGGGAAGGAGATCCCATAGTAGGTTTAGCGAAAGCACTGCCTACACTCAGAAGGGTAAATTGCCTTTTGGTTCGGGCCTGCTGACCCCGTCAAGGCCCGGCACTCCCGGTGAGGCCGCCCCGAGAGCTCTGGCACCCTAAAACTGAAAAGAGTCTCATTCACTGACAAGAATAAAAGAGGTGGCTAAAATAAAAATAAAAAAGGTCTGCCCACTCCATAGGCTGTCAACTACTCGAGGGCACCACACCTCCGCGCCCTCTTCAGTGTGAATCTGTTCAAAGACTGGCGTTTTGGAAAGATTAAGTCAGTAATGTAGATGGTGTAGTATTCTACAGTTCTACAGTCATTGCTGATAATACAGCCTATTAATAAGAAAGGGGGGTAGGGATGCGAAGGTGAGTCAAAAGTGATGAGAAGGAACTATTGCAAAAGAATGTGAAAGTATTTCAAAACAGTTCCCATCATGGCTTTATATGGACCGCCCAGACAGAGTTGATGAACTGATGATTTAAAGTTGCATGACCTTGTTACAATTTTACACAACATATTAACGGTTTTAAAAACATACTTACATAATTTTTTTGCAGCCCCACCCAGATGGCAGTGCAAGGTAAATGAGTAGCTTCTGACTAAATTAAATGTCTTTTGTGTGTGTAGTTGGGGTGGGGGTTCAGTTACCAGGCGACGCCATCATTCTTTTTCTGAGGTTTAGGAGACATTTGTGCGTTTCATTCTTGAAGCAGAAACGCCTCCATTTTCCATCTTCTTTTCCATCCGTGATCGCAGACAGGTTATTTCATCTGCCTTGGTTTAGTGGTTAGGCAGTAAACATGAATGTGCTAACAACAATTACTAAAGAAGAGGAGGAAGAGGATCTCTCACCCCTCCTCCCCTCTGTCATTCCCTGCACCGCATTAATGTGGCACTTCAGGTGAAACCACAGCATAACCTACATTCCAGGAAAAACAATCATGACTGGGCCTGTCCTCCGCCCACACACACACACACACAAACACACACCATAGACCGATATAATCTAAACTCTTGTCTATAGTGAAAGCTGAAGTTGTTTGTGTCTGGGAGTGCATGCATTGTGATCATGTGACATGCACATGAAGCTCCAATCAAAACGTGAAAGGCTTCGCTGCCATAAAGATTTGATGGGAACTAAAAGCTTATGAATGGCCTGGTGATGGGCTTTTAACAGGAAGTCCAGTATTACTGGATGATGGAAGTGCTTTTATGCTGTAGTCAGCTGCAGACATATAGATAAACAACACTGGAGGGACACACTCATATACTGTCCTCCCTATGGAGCATTTCCTGTAATGCCCCTGTGTTCATAATCACTGAGCGGGAACTCAGAGCTGAGCACGTCTGCTGGCACCTACTGCTTCACACTATACTATCACTGTTCAGATATGTGTAAAAACAATTAATCTGCTTTATGGATTACTTCAAAAGATTTTAGTTGTATAAGGTATGCCTTTTTGGTAACATTTTAATTTACAGGCCAAATTTCCTGATAGTTTCAAAGGAGTTTTGTGAAAAGAACTATGTCATTTTGTACTAATTATAGGGAAAATGGAGACAGTGCACTTCCAGTTAATCAATTCCAATCAATTGCCAGCGTAAGTGAGTCTTTTAGTTGGTTGCACAGAACGTTTGTCAAATGTCAGTGTCAAATTTGTCTACAGGCAAACATATTTAGTTCCACATATATGAAGAATTAAGTTTTCAATAAGAAATGAACAATGAATCAATACTTACTTTGGTTTAAATGGAGCTTTTCTTTCAAGGAAATGTACATTTTCCCTGTAATTAGTATCAAATAACATAGTTCTTTCCAGGAAATGACTAACTGCCTTTTTAAACATATTTTTATTTGTTCATTTTGTTTTTCTTGCTCTTATTTACATTTTATATTTATAATAATATTTATAAAAAAATAATACCTAATACTACATCATTTATTTTTATATATTTTAAGTATTAATGTAATGGATGTATATTTGTTTTGTCATATAACCGTTACTTGTTCTAATAAAAAAGAAGAAACCACTGTCCAAAAATTGTGGAAATCAAAAAGGAAATGTTGGTACAATAAACAACATACAAATCATTTTCCAAAGCTACATAAAACTAAAAGGTACTCAGAGAGAATATACCTCCACCAAGGCTGCACAGTGCTGTAAATTAAAGATAACCTCTGCCAATGGTAAGCACGATATCCCAAAAGCTAACTTTTCAATGGCCATCTATAAAGCACTTTATAAATAAGTTTATGTTCTGGTTTATAACTCCTTGAAGTGAAGTGGATACATTAGTCACTTTTGTCCTGGATTCCTTGGTCCAACATGTAACAGCTTAAACCACGAAACTGGTACATTAAGATACACTTAGTTGCCAGTTCATTAGACACACATGCAGTCTAATGCTGGAATTAAACGTCTCTGCAGGTCTATGTAAAGAGGGATGTGGGCAATGGAAGGTTGCATAGGAGCTGACCTGCACACCTCCCAAAACTCAATGTGTCCTGCTGACCTGAGCATCATGCAGGCTGATTAGCTTACTCCCCCTGTCAGGGGGTGGGTTTGAAAACATGTTATACTCAAAACTCCTGTCTCGTGCGTGTTCGCTTGCGTGCAACCTGGAGAAGCATGTTCCAGCCGTAATACCACAGCCCTGCAATAACTCCTATCTTCATGAAGGTTCAGTTTTTACTAAAACTGTTTTAGAGAGGTGTTGATTCATTTTGGAGGTAGCTGCACAAACTACATCCTTCAAAAGTACCATCAAATTGAAACAACTCAGTCTCTCTTAAACAGTTGTATTAGAACCTTCATGAAGGGAGGATTTATTGCAGGACTGTTTTATTAGATGACTTGTAGGCATTGCACAATTACACCCGAATGTTGATGACATGACTTAACTGAGTGCTCATGAGTCTGACTGACTGGACATTTTGCAAAATTCATCATTCTACAAATGCTTAACATACCCAGTTATGCAAAAGACAGAAAACCAGGACTGAAAATTAATGTCCACAGTTTATATGTTGCCAAAGTGAGAACCTACATACTGTAACTACTGTTCATTTATGACTCAGCTTCTGTTTTGAAAGCTAAGCTCTTATACTATTAAACTTTCTCAGTGCGGTTGTTTTAAATCCACCAGTTTCTGTGTTTCCTCACTGCTGTCAGCAAATACTAGATTCTCTAAACATTGACCTGACAGTTATATAATTAATTAATAATTGATTATTACCAGCTACCACTAATGGCCTTGACAGAGGGAGACAACCTGCTGGGCAGTAAAACAGACAAAGGAACACAGTGTTTATTCCTGACAAATGATCTGATTTGAATAAGTTGATGTTTTATGTGGAATTTAAGTTATGTATTTTTATTCAGTGAATAAGGGCAGAAGACAATAACAACCAACCATATTAGTAGCATACATAGCATACACTACACTGAATGATAGCAGAGGTTTACTTTTTGTGTGGTCTGTTTTGTTGGATCACATTAACAACTGAGCCATCTCTATGGCAACTGAGCAAATACCATGAGATAAGGTTGAAAGCCCTGTAAAAAGCTAGTTCAGTGGACTTTTGAGTTAGGATTTTTTCTTTCTTTTTTGTCAAACGTTTTGTTGTGGAATATCAAAAGTGAAAGAAAGGCAAACCTTCCGCTGTTCTTACCTAATCTGATCTCAGTGCAGTTACTCATTGATCAGGACCAGTTATTTTACAACAAGAGTCTACAGCCACACTAGCAGCTCTGTGAGGCTGTACTGCTTGTCACAGCAGTGCTTTCATGCATTGCTAAATGCTAATGCTAGCATGGCAATATGTGTGTAATGGCAATGCTAACAGCCAGCATTCCAGTATGATAATGGAAGGACACAGTTCTTGTTTGTGTGTGTGTGTGTGTGAGAGAGATAGAGAGAATATTTCACTGTTAGAAATTCCACATTGGATAAGAAATCTGTTTGGAATGAATGTTGTCTCTCATTTGACACGGACAAACACAGTCAAGGTCAGCGGGTTATTTGTTCAACTTGAACTTGAGATGGGTAGTTTTGCTTGCTGCAGCTCTGTTGCTTTAGAAGACATGTACAGCAGCATATAAAATACAAAGAGACAGAGGAGGTTTGACAGAGTCAGCACAAAGGCCAAGACCATGACTTTGTTTGTTAAGCTTTAATTATTTGGGGAGGCTAGATGGCTTCATAAGTGGAGATATTATTGTGAATTTATGTCACATAAAGATATGAATATCACTGTAAAATGTAAAAGGTCAGAAATACTCCATGGAGACAAACATAAGAAAGCAATTTGTCAAAGCCTTTACATGCCCACCTTAGACTGATGGCAGAAAAACCATGTCCCATTAGGGATTACAGGAAGAGTTACATTACAAGAATCTCCTCAACAGTTTAAAATGGGCTCATTCACAGTGTTTCCTGATATGTGAAACTGATTTTATCTTATCTTTATCTTTGTGCTTAAGGGATGATAATTTACATTAATGTGACAACATTCAATTGAGACTCGTGAATCGTGTTGGACATGTTACAGAATTGTCATTAGGTCTGGTCTTGTAAGTTTTCTGTTGTGACTTTTAAGAATAACTGACTTGACACATGAGACCAAATTTCCATCACAGTTTAGTAACAAGGTGCATGTGTGAAAAGGCTGCACATTAGAATCACTGTCAGAGCAATTATGACCAAGATGACAGTGACAGGTAAGGATTGGTAATTTAGAGAGTAACACAAAAGTAATGAGTAATAGGAATACTTTCCTCAATGAATAACAAGTAAAGTTAAAGGTGATTAGAATTCTCAATGACTAGTATTTGGACATATTTTACACATCTATATTTAAATCTAACAAATATGTAATCTGTCCACCCCTTCTTTACAGAAAGCCTTAGTCACTACTGGTAAATTAACTGGATGGACAAGGAAATAGTCCAAACTGCTCAACACCGGTGATGTCTTAGGTACAACAGGGTCAGTTATGTCTCTGTTATTTCTTAGAATTTTGTTGATGCCTACATTCCCGGCAGGGACACCCAAGGTAAGCTGATTTCAGGTGAGGGGTCAAAAAAACTCTTTGCCTGGGAGTGCTGCTCACAAGGAGTGTGTGGCGGATGGGAAACCTCATGAAAGCAACAAGGAACCATTTCATTGAGTGCTCCCCACCTGCAAGGTCAAAGAACAGAGTTGGAGCACATTTAGCCATTGGGTCCGCGGCAATGTAAAAGGGCTCCTGCAATGTGAAACATCACTTCTCTGTGGGGGAGGGGGCTACCCCTTGATAGGGGATGGTCTTTTTCCTGGAGGACAGGAAGACTGCTTTGTTACTTACCAATTGAATTACAAATGTTGCGACCTCATTGAGGCACTGATGTAATATTCTTTGACTGAAGTTGGAGCCATCTCTTACCTAAGGACATTTCGTCTTACTGGTTCATCTATGTTGTTTTTCAGTCTGGCTTCCAATTCCAGGGACAACATTTCCAGGCACTCCAAAGAAGCTCGAAAAAAAAGCCTCCTACCTCCATTTTTCATTATTTCTATTATTTTGTCCACCCCCATCCTCTCCCCTTATGTATCCTATAATAAGACGTAAGAGCTGTGGATTTGTACGCAACAGCAGACATGCTAATCTGCTAATTAACACCAAACACAAAGTTCACTGATGGGAATGTCATTAGTTTTGCAGATATTTAGTCATAAACCAAAGTATTGGACAAATTGAAAAAATGACTTGATGGCGCTAGATGAAAAGTCAGGGGACAAAAAGGCGTGATTACACCCATGATCACAAATAAGGAAGTGAATCACTCACTCCTCAAACTCAACAAACTAACAATGTAATCTGACACTGCTCACTGCCTTCCTCCCACTCTGCCTCCATCCTTCACTGCCCCCTCATTCCATTCCATTCCTCTTTTCTTTTCTCCCTCTCTCACAATCCCACATTGACCCTTTTCACTGGCTAAGTGGTGGCCACTGTAAACTGACCAGTCTTTCTTCTGCCCCCACATCCCTCTGTCTTTCTGTGGGAAAGATGGATGACTGATGGAGGGGAAGAGAAAAAGATAACATCACTTAATTGCTTTTTGAAAAGTCCCGTCTTTCACTCTAAAGCTGGTTGATGGTTCGATTATATTAGAACGCCTATGACGGAAAGGACACTTAAAATTACTGTTTAACAACTGAATGTTGCCTAAAATCTCACATCCAGTCAAATTTCACAGTTCCACTTCTTTCTTTCTTTTTTACTTTCATAGAATTATTCCTTGTGTTCAGAAATATTATTACTCTACTCCTGACAATATATCACAAGAGTTACATTTTATACAAATGATAGATTTTTGACCTTTTTTGCATTGTTGACCTCAAGGCAGAAAAAAGCCAATATTAGGCACATCCTCCATGTTTTCATGGCATAAATTAATATCTTAAGCATCCCATTTTATAGTCAGTATAGTCTACTGTATGAGCTTGTGTTCTGGGATAATACAGTAATACTGCATGAAATATTTCACAAAAATAGAATGAACTGCACACAGTGGGAGGCATCCTCCACAGGAATATTTTAAATTACAGCTCCACAATAAGTTGTGTTATGTTATGCTACTGTTAGCGTTAACCTCAACGTACAACTGAGACTGAAGTGTTGAACTAACAGGCATCAATAGAGCCACACTACGAACATGACTCCCAGTTTGTTAAATAATATAATGGAACACTCTGCAATTTCAGCAAAGACAGATAAACGAGTCCCAGACACCCTGGGGATAAATCGAATATTTAAAATAATGTACAAAGAATGCTCATCTTTGTGAACACAGTAAATGTGTAAATTACCACGGTTTTACATCAGGTAGGCCCATCTAGAATATGAACAGCTGCTTGTGATTTTTTGTACATTCAATGACATAACTAATAAAAAAGAACTTCAGGGATGGGTCACTCTGCCCCAAGTCAGAAAGTGAAAAAAAAAGAAATACAGCAGCCACAGCAGCTAACATTACCTCCTCCTGAGACTGCCTGCTACTCATAGTAAGTAAATTGAGATTTAGTGTTTTATTTTGCTTTATTAATTATTTACTGACATTTGAAGCAGTGTAGCAGAGTAAAGTTAACAAACTTAGTTAAGGACTTGCTAGCCCCTTAGCAAGAATTTCCTGCTACAAGGACAGCAGCTAACGATCAAGATCATACATTTTATCAACAGTCATCATTTAAATAAACTGAGTACACAGACAGGAGGCTATTTCAGCATTCAACACATTGAACTTCTGTTGAGCAAAGAAAGTCTTCTGTTAAAGTTAAATATAAACTAGTTAATTAATTAGCTAGCTAGCAGTGCTGACAGGGAAAGAGGGAAAATGCCCAACTAGCTAAGTCTAACCAAGTTTTAAATAGAATTTACACTTTGTACACAAGAAGCGCTTCCTTGAATTATACAAACACAACTGACATAAATACTGAAATGCAGAGTGTTTTTTAGAATTTGTACTTTTTTGTTTGACACTGACAATATTAGGCGTTGTCTGTTAGCTGTTAGCTTGACGTTAGCTACCGTTTACATTTGAACACCTAATACTATAATCCCTGTTTGTGGCTAGCCTACTGTACGTTAAGATATCCACAAACTATATTATATATTCCTTAATACATTCATGGTACAAAGAAATAATGCTCATACTCCACTGTTTGTTCTTGTTAGCAGCCTAGATATGTATGCATGCAATTTAAGAGGGAAAAGACCTTGTACACTTCCATCATGTGTTTGAGGACATGACAACTCATACTGTAAACTCTGTTCATGTACATAAGTTGCTCATGTTTTTTGAGTGTTATTCACATTTTTTGGCCAGTCTAATGGCAACCGAGTTGATTAGGACCCCCTGAATACACAATTAGTTTTGATCTCTGCAAGGCTGTCTCATTTGGGGAGAAATAGCGGGTTTAGCCTGGCTTTGTGGGCCACGTCCTCCAGGGGATCCAGTCCAAGTTGGTTGGGACACAGCTATTGTCACACTTAAAGCTGAACTATTCCAGTCACAAGTCACTTGGCCAGGCTTACGTCATGTAGTCAACAAGGGTGGAACAAATACCATTATATGCAACTCATTTCCAGATTTCAACATTTCTTTGAATGGTTTGGTCAAACTTAATTGTGCATGAATGATGGGCCACATAAAATGAATGAAAATACAAATATACAGTCAAAGTGGCTGGGCAGTCAGTAGTAGTAGTCACAGTGCAGGCTATTAACCTACCAGTCTTTCAGTCAGCTGATGTCCAGACAGTCAGCAGCAGAAAAGGATGGATGGATGAAGGAAGTTGTCTTTTCTTAGGGATTAATTATTGATGTGGATCACCATAGAGAATGACTTCAATGAGCACATTAAGAAAATGGTTTATATGTCTGTGTACTACAACCTATTAGCAAATGATTTATGAGATGTGACATACTCACATGACACACTGAATATAGAAGTCAAAACAGAAAGTTGAATAGACACTTCCTGAAATTAATATTTGAGTATCCTGAAAACTAGACAGGCAAGTGTTTGTGTGTCACTCTTCTGCCTAACAGTGAGCTGTGTACTGTGTAAATACAGCATCAATATTAAATACATCAGAACTTCCCTAATGTCTGTGTTACCTGAAATCTGTCCTGTCTGAAAAGTAGCTCATTTAATTGTTTGAAAATGGGGAACCTGAAACCTGGTTTTCAGAGAGCCTTGGGAGGTTTCAAGGCTGGTTTCACACTAATGACTTAACAGACGCTCTTAGGTTGGTTTTGCACTAATGACTTTACAAATTAAAAACATTGTTTCTGTCAGCAGTCCTCAACTAGGTAGCCTACTTAATTTTTTGGTAGCCATTCTTGATGAACAACGATGGTTGGAAACTAAATTCCCACAGGGTAGTTTAAAATTGGATTCTTACCTCACCAAATATGAAAATGAGTGTTGTCAATTTTGCGCAGACAATTCAAGCATATGTGTGTGTGTGTGTGTGTGTGTGTGTGTGTGTGTGTGTGTGTGTGAGGGAGAGAGCGAGAGAGAGAGAGAGAGAGAGAGAGAGAGAGAGGGAGGAAATGAGACAGAAAGTAAAATGCTGCTGCCTTAGCTCAGATACAGCTCATTGCTGGTTAATGAACGCTGTCACGTATTGACTATTATCTGCTGTTTATCTGCCAGCTATTCGTGAATAAGAAGTAACAGAAACTCCTGGTATCTGTGTCTTCAGGTGTGTTCAGCCGGTATGCCCATATCAGGAACACGGAACCCGCGCACCTGTGAGCTGACGTCATACGCAGAAAGTACCTGCAGCAACTCGTCCAGCTGAACTCACTCAGTTACTTTAACTACCTTGAGGAGAAAGGACAAAGAAGCCACGTACGATAATTCGTGAAGGAATATATTTGATACTTAATTTTCCTGTTTACTTTCTTTATTGGAGGAATATTGAAAGAGGATTTGCAGACAAATGGGGACCGCTCGCTTCGCGGTTTTGGCCATTTTAGTCGTCGTTTTTCAGGTGAGATTTCCTGCTCTCGTTGTAATTCAGCGTCAACTCTATAAGCGGCTTCCACCCATTGCTGTCGTTCTCTAGTGTGCAACTTTAAAATAACTGCCAGTCAATGTTGTCACTTATTTACACTTGCTAGAACACTGTCTGGGTGTTTTTAGAAACCTGCTTTACTTCTGACAATTTCTGAGGATAATTTCGGCATCTCTGTTATGCAGCAACCAGAGATTTATTTCAGTAAAATCTCTTTTTAGTAGTCACACCACTTGACGCGACTGCACTGCAAGTAACTTAACTGAACGGAAATAGGTGGTAGGGGCCGGTGTTAATGGCGAAATAGTATTTTAATAAGTGCTGCTTCCTGCATCTTACAAGGCTGAATTGAAGAGAAGGTCTTAAATCACACGTAATCTAAAAGTAATGTCTACATAAATGTGTCAAACCCCTAACACACACGACGGCTAAAAGTCGCCATTTGTTAGTTTGATTCTTCGGTCTACACTGGCCTCGCCCTTGTTCAGTTGATGACGTTGTAGGCAGGTTAAATTTCAATCCAACGTGTTGAAACACGTTTGTCATTACAATTTGTTCAATGGATTTTTACCTTTTTTATGTTATAATTTCGAGGAATGGTTTTTTTAAATGTATGCTTACTATAGTTTTTACATAATCATTGAATAAAACGGATTTAGTTTAAACATGTCAGAGGTCATAAGTTTTTTTTTTTGTTTTTTTTGTAGACTTAGATTTCAGAGTTACAATGATAGGCCAAGAGCTGTCAACAATTTGGATAATCGATTTAAGTGTTACTTTGTTACTTTCTGCTTTTCTATGTTTTTATATAATTTCAAGTCCTTGACTTTAATTTGGACTGCTGGTTGGACAAAACAAAGACATTTGAAGACTTCACCTTAACTTAGTATTTGTGATGGGCATGTTTCACCTTTTTTTTTTTTTTTTTTTTTTTTTTTTTTTTTTTTTTTGGGACAATTCATAAACCAAACTTTTAGATTAAACAAAAATTGATAAAGGAAATATTTGTCAGTTGCAGTCCTAGGTGCACCATATAACTTACTTACCTTGGTTAGAGATTAGATTTGAATTCTGGGTTTTAATCACACAAATGTGACAATCAACTAAATGAGACTGAAACAGTTTTGTCGCCTACTGATTGCACTTTCTCCATACATGTGGATTATGATTTGTTAAAAGGCAGTTTTTCCTCTCCTAGGTCTCAGAGTTATTGAATGCAGAGGAGCCAACATGTGCACCTGGATTTCAGTCAGATGTGTTGATTTTCAAAGTGACCAAAAAGCACCTGATGCAGGGCATGAGACTGGGCAAAGGTAAGACCGATCCAGGAAGCTGTTCTCACTCATTGCTTAATGCGCACACACCTGAATGAAACTGTGTGCTGTTCATTTCCAATGTTCACTACCATTATATAAGGATTTTTTGATTGTAGCCTACAATCTAGAAAGAACATTTTAGCCATGGAAGCATCTAGACCCAAGATAAAGCCATAGATGAAACTCTGTAGCTTTAAAGTGGTCCTCTGACTCAGATGGCCTTCTACAGATTAGCTGTTCACATTGTTCTCGCATGTAGCCCAAACAACCTCAGGTCTCAGCTTGCACTCACTCTGCACTTCATGTAATGCCGCAGGGCAAAACAATGTCCCTGAGCCTGTTTTACAGGCCTTGCCTTTCAAATGGTGTCAAATACTCAAAACTTGATTTTATTTGTTTCAGCTTACTGGAAGAGGTTATATATTTTCTGTTTCCACTGGACTATAATTTTGAACAATAGAATTTAGAAAATGCTAATGTAGTTTTGCACGTTTGTCAGGTCATGGAAGTTTTCCACCGTTCTAACTGCCCTCTGTGGTGTGGTCTAGGTGTTTGTTGGATTGTCACATATTTGCTGGTCTAACACAAGGTTAAACGGTCATAGAATGCTTCTGGTAACTCTCTGCGTAGCTTAAAGACTTGTTCAACAACAGTTAATAATAATGTAGAAGAAGTGTCCGTTGTGACCAAAAGAGACGGACTGAAAAACCAGACTGTTTGATCAGTCAACAAAGCCTGTCTCTTTAGTGGCTGATGTGTAGGAATATCCTAAAGTAGTACGGTGTGTTTCTTAGCAGGAGGGATACAATATTAGCCTGTTTTAGTTGTAGAAACTCCTTTTGTGCCCCACAAGTCATTCCCATACTCCTCATTATCAGTTGCTGATGTTGGCCACTTACGTGTGAGTGTTCTGTGGTGTACATGTAAATGCATTGCAGGGGTTAACTGAATGCAGAGACATCAGTGCTTTGTATTGTTAAGTGACGGTGCAAGTAAATATCATCTTCATAGGTGGTGTCCTCTCTCTGGCTGCAATAGTTCAGGTT
Organism: Maccullochella peelii; assembly: GCA_002120245.1. NCBI lineage: Eukaryota > Metazoa > Chordata > Actinopteri > Centrarchiformes > Percichthyidae > Maccullochella > Maccullochella peelii. The sequence goes on from LKNJ01005469.1 coordinate 24,527, forward strand.
CTTTAGAAAAATGAACAGAGTGGTGAGTCAGGTGATTACCCTCTGAACTCTTCCATTGCTTGTTTACCAGAAACGCCGCCCTCAGTCCTGTCCTGGGAGATCTTTATTACTTGATGCTCTTACTTTGTCAGTGTGATTTCATCAACAGCGCTGGGTCAGTCATTAGTCATTTCCTGGGTGTGTAGGTAGGTGAAGGGTCTGTACTTCACCTGGAGAAGTAAAACCAGTTGTTTTGCTTTTGAGATTCCAACCTGAACTCTAAACCCCATAATAGGTCTGAGCAAAATCTCTGCTTCATTGTATCGATAAAGGTTTCTATACATAAACATAAAAGTCTCTCTAGATTGAAATATTGTTATAATATAAGAATGCATTAAGTGGTAGCTCCCTTTGACCCAGCCTGTGGGTGCCAACATACTGTTTAAACCCTCACTGATATGTTGCAGTACACCATGTTGTTAATGTGGTGGGACTGTGTACTGCATGGGCTGCAGTTGGAATGTTCATGATGGTGCTGTTAAGATTGTGGAATTTTTTTTCTCAGTGGTTAAGTCCTGTCTTTTGGACTGGATGATAATTGAAAGTGAGTGAGAGTCACTAATGTGTTTGGTTTGGGTCTGAAATGCATGCAGTTGGCTGTTGTCAGGTTTGTGTGCTCTCTGCAAGCCGGTGTCTCAGCCAAAGGTTGTTTTGAGGGAAAAGAAGCATCACTCTTAAAACCTGTGTACAACTGGGAGTGGACTGGGTGTTTTTGTAGTTAACCACTCCAAAAGAGTGATGCGTCTTCTGTCTAGCTGATCACGTCGTTGTAGAATTCTGTCTTTTTTGTCAAAGGGTGTATAATACTTTATGTACTGAAGACTTGCCAGTTACTTATTTTTGTCTGTATGTACTGCATTTGTAACGGATACCTGTTTATTCTGTCCAATCCCAGTGGGCTTCACTGACTGCACAGATCGCACAGGATTTCATTTCAGCAGTGATGACGGACATTTCGTGGTACAGACAGATGGCACATTGACGGTCAGTTTAACAGACTTGATTGCAAAAATGCAGTTTCTAATGCTCACCTCCAGAATCCTCACACATCCTTTTACGCATATAGGGGTTATAATTATTAGGGAGTGGGACATTCTTTTTTTTCTTTTTTTTGTCCTATGAAGCATGTAATAAATGCATGTTTTAGTCCTATGGTATGGTCATTGGGGAAAACAACCGGATTGAAATATAAATTCTCAGCAATAATTCAGGTGGTTTCAGCCAGATGTGCAGTAACAAAACACATCTTAGACTCAACTTGGATGAGTCTGGGTGATATCCATCATACTGAATAGAACCCATGTGGATGGAAAGGAATGCCAAGATGTGGCAGCAGTAGCTCTGTGGAGAGAGACCCCTACATGTGTACGTTTTCTGTATTTATATTTTTTTTACACACTGACCCGAACCCACCTGAAATGTTGCAGAGATTCAGTTGAACAGCAACAACACTGTTGTTGATCACTGTCAATCTACTTTACACATCAAACTGTCCCAGCAGTTCAGTTTGCCCCAGTTTGATTTGTCACGTAGAGAGCTTTCTTAAATCCCAAACTGTTACTAGCATGTTGCTGATAAGTGTTTTCCCCCTGCAGGTAACGAGACCGGTTGTTCTTCATAAGGGACACCGGGACTTCTTCATCCACACCTGGGACTCGCAAGGTCACAGAATGACTGTTCTTGTCAGGCTATATCACCATGGCCATCACCATGGCCATCACCATGGAGACCACAAACACCACAACCATCAGCACCACCATACTGAAGTAGACTCTGCTAATAACACAGAGGTAGGATTATAGGCACTGTTGAAGGGGCCTGAAGGAAACCCATTAGTAGTAGAAATAAAACTCTTGTGAAAACTCAGTGAAATGGCTGTGCATGCAAAGACCTAAACACTGCCCCCCAAACTCGAAATGGAGAAACTTAAATTGAATTACTTTAGTTTTTTCTATGTAAGCTTATAATTTATTTATTTTGCATTTGCACTTTACCATATGGCATTTTAAATTCGATGTTTTCCTTTTGGCTTTTCAAGCTGTATGTAAATGAGGAGGTGCGGCCC
>LKNJ01005470.1:0-29552 GCA_002120245.1 Maccullochella peelii
CCCTTTCAGCAGCGACTGACGTCAGAGTGTGTTAGGTGCGTGGGCTGAAGGGCGGGATGGATGGGGCGTGGGGGCGAAGGAGTGGGAGGTAATTGGAGGGGCGTTGCATTGACTCACCAAGCGACAGTGTACAAAAATAAAACCTGTGGGCAGGGAAATGGCACAGACTTTTTTATAAATCTTCTCCCTCTACCAAAAGGACTGCGGAAATAACAAAAAAAATGACATATGTTTCATCTCTGACGTCGATCTCCCTCAGTTTGTCTTGTTTTTCTCTCTCTCTCACTCATCCAAGTTTCCTCTCTCATTAATCAGAACTTTCTCTCACTTCCTTTTAACGTCGCTGTTTTCTGCCGTAACTTATCTTCCGTTGATGGTTTACACAGTCAGGATATCAAACATCATACATCATTTTAACATTTGAATCATGAATTCAAAATCCTCCATCTGATAAATCTAACCACCTGTATTTTCCGTGTATTTTAATGAATATATGGTATTAAATGTTTGTGTTATCACAAATTCTTCGTAAGTTATTATGTTACTGCACACTGTTATAAACACATGGACAATGAGGGTTTCTTAATGAGCAAATAAATAAATGAATAGTCAATATTTGAATATTCCTTGACTCTTTTAGTGCTATTACATTTACAGCCTCTCTTGAAAGCTAATGAAAGCACATCAGAGGTTGTTGTTTCTTTACAAATACACACTGAACATAAACTTTTGTTTGATTTACTTTATGCGTCTTGTTCACTTGATCTATTGACTCCATCACTACCTTATCACCAGCCCAAAACTAATTCAACTTGTAATACTGGAGACTTTTTTGTTATATCAACTGCTTGGGTTGGTCATATAAACCACAATGACTTCACTCCATGTAGGAGAGTTTCTTTCTGAATTCCCCAAACTGTTATTCAAAGGTCTTAAAACACTGGTTGCATCTTGATTACTGTGACTCTTAACTTGTATTTATCCTTTGCCTCAGTATTATAATGGCTGTCCAGTCTTTGTAAAACTGCGTACTGTTCATCTTACATTCAAAGCGTTAAACACATAAAGACAGATTTTTATTTTCCAGTTGATTGACAGTTCACGGTAGATTTTAGGGCGTTACAGACATCTAAATTGATCCATTCATGACCTAAAAACCACTTGCTTCAGTCTGAAACGGCTCTCAGTGCTCTTTGTATACTTCTCCAACTAGTATTTGTGCTTTAAGTGACTCCTAAGTTCATTTTCATATCAGGTCTCATCTTAAACTTTACCTTTCTCCACAGACCTTGACAGTAAGGTGGAGAGGCGGAGCTCGATAACAGCATGCAGGAGCAGGAGCCCTTGCATCACCAAAGACGACTCCAATCACCGCGGGAAATGAAAATGCTCAGCGGTTGTCAGGGAACTCGTCCTCAGGCCTGCCACTGAACTCCACTCAGAGTCTGCTGTACAGGCTGTTGCTGAGCAGGTTTTTCCACGCATCACTGACATCTGACGAGGAAAGGACTCTTATCGACTTCCAAATCAATACAGTAGATGTCAGAATTTACCAGCGACTGATATCATGAACCTGCAGTGACTTCTAAACACTGAAGTTCAAAATGTTCTGTTTTGACTTTATACTCAGTACATATGTAGGGCAGAGGCTTTTTTGTTTTGTTTTTTAAATACATGGACTACATGTCCTGCAGATTTTAGCTGATGATGTAAGAAATTAACTGCTTTTATCAGGAAAAACCTGATGTTTTGTTAAATTAATTAGTTTGTTGTGAGAGGTGGCGTGTGTTGAAAGTGCCACCTGTTTCAGATGAAATGGGCTCTACACAGCAGGGGGCACTGCAACTTTGGAAATTAACTCTCTTAACTTACTCCAGTAACATACTGTAGTTATGTAAAGGAAATGTGCTTTCGTAGGGAGACTTTTATCTACATTTTCAGCAAGTTGCAACATAAAAACAGTCTGATAACAGTCCCAGCAGCTCCTCACCCTCAGGAAACAAATGGATGTTCTGGTTTTTAAGGTCAGTGTGTTAGATATTCTTTAGCATTCAAAGATGAGAATGAATAAAGTCCACATAAATGGATTAGTTAAAAAAATACCCGAAAAGGAGCGTATGTTGATCTAGATTTCCCAGAGCATACACACAAATGCCGGCGTCAGATTCAGAGGCCTTTTGTTCTTTGCTGCATCATCTAATCGCTCATGAGATCTGAACAGACACGCTGAGGTTCATGGGATATAAAGCCATGGGTCTTCATCATCCACTCCCTCACATCTTTCTGTAATAATATTTTGCACAAGCGGCTGATATGGTGTTTGCTTTTGTTTGAGGCATTTCATTATCTTTCATTATGTGAAAATGTACTCAGAACACATATGCTTTATTGACTTCCTGTCGACATTTCATTTTTCAGTTGCCTCTCGCTATAGTGAAATCAGGTTTCAGGGTCAGCTATAGTGTCAAGGGCCCTTCAGCAGGGAGGTGGTCATCAGCTGCTCTTCCCTCTCGTCTTTACTTATTCCCAATAGGTGCCATTGTACAGCCTTTGAGGAAACTGCACTCAAAACTACATTGCAAGAATTTAGAGAATTAAAAACAACATTTACCACAGCACTTTCAGAAAATGTGGTGATTAGTGTAGATTTCTGATGTGATTTTATTTAGGTTTAGCGGAGACTTACAAAGCGGCAGTGTGTGTTTTGGGATGATTTCTGTAGTCTTAGATATTAACTAGGTGACATTAACAGTCTTTTGTCCTTTGAGACTTGTAGTAAATCAGGATGACTAATCTTTCTTTACTTTCTAAGCTTCAGAAAAAGTAAAACACATGCAGAGGTTTAGAGAAAGAAGTCTCTTGATGGTGCTTGACTCTTGGTACAGCATCTCCTACAAGTTATGTCAGCCTACTTGGCCCAGTTTTAAATTGTTAAAATGTATTCAGACTTCATGTTATGACAAGGCTCATGTTGATAGTGATTAAAAACTTTAGGATTTTTGTATACTTAATCACAGAGTATGTCAGTGAGGTGGCTTGCTGTGCATCAGTTACACCTGCCTGTTTCTTGAGCATTAGTAACCTCCTCAGTTTATTATGTTGCAAAACAGATTATTTATTTTGTTACATCTCAATAAATGTTATTTTATTGCTTAAAGCCACAGCCTGTTGCATTGTTTTCCACAAAGAATCATTGTTTCTTGGCAGTTCTGATGTGTGGAAGAGGCCGCAGGAGCTGCGTCACACAGGCAGCAACACCTCTGCTGTCGTCTTGTTTGTTGCACTGACGCTCTGCACCGAGCCTCAGTGCCGGCATGACTCACCTGTACCAGAGATGTCATCAGCGCTCATCCACACTACACCCTCTCTCGCTTGATTTTCAGACACCAGAGAAGACACACAATCCAAACCTCAGACAACCTCAAGGAATTCAGTTGTAGGATTTCAAAACCACAAATGATTGTTAGCTTATTTCACTGTAGTTACAGTATGTGTGACACGAAATCATGAAGGTTAGCTTACAATATTAAAGGTTCAAACTAAACATTGCTATTTTGCATCATGCTAACGGCTATAAGGATGGCAATGTCAGTCTGTCTGTTGATCAGTCAGTTGGTCACCACTTTGGTCCAGACTGAAATATCTCAGTAATTATTGAATGGATTGCCATTAAATCTTTTACAGACGTTCATGGTCCCCAGAGGATGACCCTACTGACTTTGGTGATTCCCTGACTTTTCCTTTAGCGCCACCATGAGGTTGACATTTTTTGGTTTTTATTGTAATATCTCATCAACTACAGGATGGATTGCCATGACACACATTCATGGTCCCCAAAGGATAATTTGTAAAAATATATATATATATATCCCCTGACTTTTAAAGTCAAACCAAATACCTGCAAAACTAATTACAGTCCTACCAGCCTCAGCAGCACTTTGTGTTTACTGCTAAATAGCAAATGTAAACACACTAAACTAAGATGGTAAACATTACACCTGCTAAACATCAACATGCTAACATTATAATAATGAGCACGTTAGCATGCTGACATTAGCATTTAGCTCAAAGCACCGCTGTGCTCATGCCGCTAGCATGGCTATACTATGGACTCTTTGTCTTGTTATTGAATTACACTTCCTCCACCATTGGACCAATTCCAAAGAAACCTGGTTAAAGGGGATGTTTATATAAAAAGTTGCCTTCACCTTTTTGGTTATACAAGAGCAATTATATCCAAGCTGGTTTTCTTTACTGTGATTATGAGCGCAGCAGTCAATGTGGCAACAGATGAAGGGAGCCTTCATCATCAATCAGCTGTCAGCGCCAGTAATTAGGGAGTTAAATCTTTGAGTCTATTCTTAGCCCATGCTCTTTCCTCAGTAACACAAAGCTGAGCAGCAGACAGCTGATCAGTTTAATGCTTAACTGCAAACATTTAAAAAGCAGCCAGATGGCCATTAATTAAATTAGGAAGTCTAATTATCTGCATTGAAATCTTTGAAATATTTTTTAGGATCATCCAGATGAGCAAATTTCCCCACTACGTGCATATGTGGGCAATGTTTACTAGGATATGTCACAAAGCTAAGAGTGTCTGCACAGCATGTTTTGTGGTGCAAATTCCAAAGAGCTTGTAAGGAAACATTTTCAATTATTAACTTAATCAGATTTAATTCATTCATATTTTTTGCATATCCGAGCTTGAGAAAGATAATTTAAATGGTGTCATAATTAAAGCAGACTTGTTACTTTGTTCACAGTGAAATGCAGGGATCCGCCAAGACCAACACTGCCATGATCAACATTCATTCAGAAATAGATTACATAGATTTTCCTTGTAACATTAAAGCTGGGGTAGGCAAAATCTGTGCAACCTATGCCTTGTATCACTCCGCTATGCCCCTCCCACCAAACCCACAACTTCGACCGGCAGCAAGAGCCTCACCGACGAGACCCCGGTCCCTCTCGCCATGACTTGCCTTCTCAAAGACGCCCCTCCTGCACTTTGCCGCTGCAGGGCAGAGCGCCCCAGGCTTCAGAGGCAGCTGCAACGGTGTCCAGCAGCGGGATGAGAGGCTAGTACACCACACACACGCCACTGTCCCCCCTCAAAAGTTATTCCCCGCTGTTTGTCATCATGCCTCTTTGCCACGTCGATACAAGCGATACGAGGATTTTCTGCCATTGAATCAGGATTTCACTGTCTGAAGGGACGTGAACGCGCGTGCATTTGTAGCTCAGCTAATACAAACGCACCGTCTCTCTGAAATAACCTATGATTGGCCAAAGTCTCCCGTCACGGGATAGATTTTCTGAAGCCTGAAAACAGAGCCAAGAGGAGAGGCAGAAGTAGAGGTTTTGTCTCAGACCACTTGAATTAAAAATATGCTGGACGGTTATTATTGATTTTTTTTGCCCAATGACGCCAAAAAAACACTGCCTACCCCACTTTTAANCAACTTTGACCGGCAGCCGCAGGAGTCGGTTCCCCTGCGAAACCTTATCCCTCGTACTGCTCACTCTCCACGCCATGAGCCTCACCGAGACCGCGGTCCCTCCCGCCGCGACTTGTCTTCTCAAAGACGCCCCTCCAGCACTTCACTGTTTCAGAGGCAGCTGCAACACCGTCCAGCAGCGGGATGAGAGACTAGTACACCACACACACACCACTGCCCCCCCTCAAAAGTTATTCCCCACTGTTTGTCATCACGCCTCTTTGCCACGTCGATACGAGCGCCATGGCATCGAACATAATGAGCCCGAAGCTCCGTGTGGAGCCGGGACGTGTTGTTTTGTGCCATACGCCGCTGCAGGCAAAGGAGGTGTTGGACATTTATCACAAGTTGCAGGATTTTCAGCAGGATTTTCCGCCAATGAATCAGGATTTCACTGTCTGAAGGGACGTGCACACGCATCTGCATTTGTAGCCCAGCCAATAGGAACGCACCGTCTCTCTGAAATAACCTGTGATTGGCCAAAGTCTCCCGTCACGGGATAGATTTTCTGAAGCCTGAAAACAGAGCCAAGAGGAGGGGCAGAAGTAGAGGTTTTCTCTCAGACCACTTGAATTACAATATGCTGGANGCCCCTCCCACCAAACCCACAACTTCGACCGGCAGCAAGAGCCTCACCGACGAGACCCCGGTCCCTCTCGCCATGACTTGCCTTCTCAAAGACGCCCCTCCTGCACTTTGCCGCTGCAGGGCAGAGCGCCCCAGGCTTCAGAGGCAGCTGCAACGGTGTCCAGCAGCGGGATGAGAGGCTAGTACACCACACACACGCCACTGTCCCCCCTCAAAAGTTATTCCCCGCTGTTTGTCATCATGCCTCTTTGCCACGTCGATACAAGCGATACGAGGATTTTCTGCCATTGAATCAGGATTTCACTGTCTGAAGGGACGTGAACGCGCGTGCATTTGTAGCTCAGCTAATACAAACGCACCGTCTCTCTGAAATAACCTATGATTGGCCAAAGTCTCCCGTCACGGGATAGATTTTCTGAAGCCTGAAAACAGAGCCAAGAGGAGAGGCAGAAGTAGAGGTTTTGTCTCAGACCACTTGAATTAAAAATATGCTGGACGGTTATTATTGATTTTTTTTGCCCAATGACGCCAAAAAAACACTGCCTACCCCACTTTTAAGAATATGTTTACATTTGCATCTAATACAAAGGCAAACATAGATACAGTTACATAAAGGTGTAATATTCACTAGTCAGTTACTGAATCCATTTCATTACCAACAACAGCAAGGTGAGATAGGAATGATGTCACAGAAGCTCCGCCACCTTTGGTATAGACTGAGGGTGACAAGTGGAAAGTTTGAACAATTATCTTTATATTTATCTTTTCGGTTACTTAAGATCATAAACACAACATTGTGCCTCACTGTGTGTAACTAGCATTATTAGCCATTTTATTAACTATCTAATTACTTTGTTGCCCCAAATAAACACTTTGTTCTTCTGGCCCAGAAACTACAATAAAATTTTAGATTGAAAGGTAGAATAGTTCATTATTACCAATTATTTCAAAGATGTATTCCCTTGAACATACTTCTATATTAGTGCCGTGCAGGCCATCAGGATCTAGGTGTTCTTCAAACACATGTAATCTCTATTAATCTCATATTGTATTGTTGTTTAGGCATCATAGTCACCAAAGTAGAAAACGAATTGCATTTCCTGGTGCTATCATGGACTACATTGAAGCATCTGAGGAGGATTAAGATCAGTGTACATGAAGGAAGGAAGTTCTCAGGAAACATAGTGGAATTCATGTTATCATAGGCTTTCTCATGTCTTAAATGAAGCTACTACTACTCTAGTGGTATCAGGTTAACATTGTTTTCTACGGAAGAAATAGTCCCTATAAAAGCCGATAGAGCGAGGTCTGTGGATTGTCCAGAGTAACAGAATAACCACTAATTCTGCAAAGAGATGTCGTTGAATGTTTTTATGTAATATTTCAGTGCTGTCACCACAAACGAAATCTATTCACCCCCATGTATTAGGGTGGAGGCATAAATCTCAGAGATAGATATCCCAAAACCTGAACAAATAAAACCATGGCTAGATACTACAGTAGTTCCGTATATGTATGTAAGAAAATGGTTTTAGGGAGGTAGTATAGGAAGTCTATTTCCACCCTTCATTTTACATCTCAAAGACAGAAAATGATGCCAACATCAGCATCTGCACAGTTCAACCATAGGCAAACTAACCATATGAAGAACAGGTCAACTTCAGTGTTGTTAACTGAGTTATAATCTGCTCCATCACAGCATATCATATGAAAACATAACTCATATGTCTGGAGGAAAACACAGATCAGTTTGGTCTAGGTGACGTGGGTGTAAAGATGTCGTAGGAACTCTCCTCTGGTGGTTGTGTCTCCGGGGAAAACCGCCTGGCAGAACTCACAAGTATGAGACTGCAGCGCCACGTCTGACATCAGCAACCCACCAGACTGACTCCGGAAATCATCGACCAGGGAGGGACGGTCTGTCGCAGACAACTGACACAAACAGAGAGAACAAGACATGGTGTTTTTAAGGAACAAGATGGTAAAATCCAAGGACAGATTGGAGAACCCCTGGCCACAGGTGGGATTTTCTGTCCAGTAAAGACACCTACCCTCACTGTGTGCATTGTTCTGTCTCCACCAGGATGATCTGTTTGCAACAGATTGTTTGAGACATTGGAAGAGGCTCTTTGCCACCTCATGGAGTCCAGGCTTAGCAGGGGTGCGACCTTTTGCTCCAACATCCCATCTTCCTCTCTCTGATGAGGCACTTCCACACAGAGCTTGGACATATCTTCAGTGAGGAGATCAGAGAAAGTCCCCACATTTCTAGAGCGGCGATTGACGCCACGCAGTGCTGCAGGGTTGTGTGCTGTGGCTGTTAGTGGTTGAGGATTTGCATGGAGATATACGGGGATTTCTTGGGTACACTGGACAGGGATGGACATCATATCAATCAGCTCTCCATTAGGAACAGAGGCACCTGCAGACAGAGAGTTTTAGATGTGTTATGTGAATCATGACTGACTCATATTTCCTATTTATGAGCATTGGAATTACAATAGTTTTATATGGACCTTGCTGTTTCTTCAGAGCTGTTGTGAGTTGATGTAATAGAGCTGCCTGTCTCAGGCAAAGTGACTTCAGTTGAAGAAACTGCTGGTACAGTTCACTGTACGCGTCCTCCATCTCACCAGCTCAGGGATCTGCAGCTAGTAAATAGACAAAATAACACGGAGCTGTACAGTACACTTATCTAATATACACTCAGTGTATACAGATGGGTGACATATTAGGAACAACGCTAAGCGTCTACAGCCATGCCAATGACAATGCTGAGGACATATTTTCCATGTTCATCATCTTAATTTAGCCTGTTAGCATGTTTGCTAGTTAGAAACACAAAGTGCAGCAATGTTGGTGTAAATGTCAGTATTTAGCAGGTGTTTGATCATAAACCAAAGTATTGGACAAACTGATATTTTGACCTGGTGACGGCGCTAGATGAAGAGTTAAGGGGTTCAGATATACTTTCTATATATTTAATTTCCCAACAGGTCTAAAAGCTTTTTAAAAGCCTTATCCATACTGCTGGGAAAATACTTTATTTATTTATTATTTTGTCGGACTATACGTAGTCAAATTCAAACATACTGAGTCAAAAACTACTGGAATCAGCTTGTAAACTATCCACCAAGTATATGTTCTTTCATTGTGTTTTAAATGCCAAAACATTATGCATTGTGCAGTTTGATCCTGAACTAAATGTGTTTTCTTTTCCTGAGGCAAATTACATTTTGTGGACACATAAGCCAAGTCACCGACCTTGGTCTTATCAAATATACAACCAAGACATATTGATTTGAACATATGATTTTAAACTCTTACCTCTAACATGCAATACAGTGTTTTGTATATCAGTACTGATTTACTGACTCCTTATAAGCTCATCTCCCGCTGATCCTAGAACTCGGGACTCCTCGTCATCTCTTACAGCTGCATTCAGGGTTTTCTCCTGTCGAGCCTCCTACATCTTGACCAGGCTTCCTGTTATTGTCAAGGAATCAGACACTGTCTCAGTATGTAAATCCAGAATCAAAGCCCATTTACTGAACACCACAACAACAAATTTGTGACAGTGAAATCCATTCTTCAGATGAGGCCTTACCAACCGCAGTGGCTGTATGACGAGTCTGTTTCTTCCCGGGTGGGCTAATGGAAATTATGCTCTAATCATGTAACAACACATATACAGCGTTTGAAAATGTTAAACATAAGGAAGTAGCTCTTCAAAACAGGGAAGTGAAACTCTAGTATAAAAAGGAACCTTGCCTTAGTTAGACTGTTACATGAGAGTCTGCAGAGCATAGACTGAAAAGAGGAAAGAGTCAGGCTCTGTGTAATGTAAAAGAAGCACAGCCTTGCACTGCACTTAAATGGTTTTAAAGAGGCTAATGTCTGTCAGGGATGTTTATATGATTTTTCTTCACCAGATTTCAGTGATTTATGATCAGTTGTGACAGACGGAAAAGTTAGAAGAAGACGGACGATAGAAGGGCAGAACAAGTTTGCTGTTTGCTATCCAAGTTACCGCATTCTAAATAGACATGAACTGTGTCAACGATACTCCCAAAAAACTAGACAGCGACAGCAATGCTCTCCGTAAAATGCATGTGTTGGTTCAGTGTGCTACCTTGTATATAAAAGGTATCAAATGGACTTTATAACACATATACATTGTATATTAAATGCATAATTCCTAACCATCAGTAGTGAAAAAGGTATTCAGATAATTTACTTAAGTAAAAGAAGCAATCATGTAAAAGTAAAAGTCCTACATGCAACATTTTATTTAAGTAAAACATGTAGTAGGAGCAAAATCCAAAAGTAAAAGTACTCACTATGTAGGAGAATGACCCCAGTAAATGTTATATTATTATGTATTATATTAATGAATTGATTATTACTGATACATTAGCGTGTAAGCAGCGTTTTATTGCAGTAGTTGGTTCTGGTGAAGCAAATCTTAATGATATCTTTGGGTAGTTTAATCAATACCAAAGCAAATAGCTCATTATACTGCAGGTTCTGTAAATACAAGCTCTTAATCTGCAAAGTAACTAGAAACTGACCATAGTTGTCATGTAAATGTAGTGGAGCAAAAGTCAGAAGTTGCGTACTTTGGAAATACTCAAGTAAAGTACAAGCAGGCTACCTTAAAATCTTGTTTAAGTACATTAAGTGTAAATGTATTTATGTTATGTTCTAGCACTGCTCACCAGTGGTGGAAGAAGCACTGAGTAGCAACACCACATTATAAAAATACTCCATTACAAGTAAAAGCATTCAAAACTGTACTTCAATAAAAGTACAGAAGCAACATTTACTTAATGTATCAAAAGTAAAAGTAGGTTACTCGTGAATATTATTAGTGATGCAATAACATGTAAGAATTTCAATGTTGTCAAGGTGGAGTTTATTTTAACAACGTTTCATACAGTTGGACAGTTTTTCTATAACAATGCATCATATTTTGTAAACTAATCTTATGTTTGATTTGTAAAATCTTAATCTGAAATGTAAGTAGTAACTATAGCTGTCAAATAAATGTAGTGGAGTAGAAGTATAAAGTAATAGTTCAAACAGGCAGTTAAGTACAGTACTTGAGTAAATCAGTTACATTCACCACTGCTTCATGTGGCGCGTAATAACCCTGTTAACTGTCAATCCTGATACTGTGTGTAAAGCAAACATGTTTGCAGCAATTGTTTTTATACTTATCTCACACAAAAATGTTTCCATGTCTCCAGACTCCATCATGTCAAAATAGTGTATAATCCCTATTATCCCCCCAGAGACCTGCCTGTCAAGCAGCTTCTTCTTCTCCAGTAATACTTCACAGAGTGGCCTGTATTGACATGTCTCTTTCGTTTAATGAGTCTTCTTTTCCTGTTTCCTTACTTTTATTTTCCAACACTCATGGATGTGTTACATTTCCTTCACTTATTTTGTTTGTTTCATATATTTTTGAATGAGAATCAGCTTTAAAATGTTTAACTCGCCGGCCTCTATCCAACCTTACATGAGTCACAATAATTGTGTAAGTTGCTCCGTAATGTGGAAATGGCACAGCTGTGACACTTAAATCAGGTGAGGATAGTTTCCACCTGTGAAGCAGATATAAAAATAAAGTTTACTTACACTTAGAATAATCGATCATTCCCAGCAGGAAGTGGAGACGCAGGTACAGACGCACGGAGCTGATGATGTGGATAATGGCCGGACCGGATCCGCATTGCACTACGGTGATGTCACTATCCCGAGCTGCAGCACGAGCTCACCTGTGTCAAACCCAGATACACCTGCCAAAATAACACTTCCTGTTTAACAAGGCTGCCTTCAAAATAAAAGGCTCAATTTTGTGTATATGCTGTATATGTACAGTATATGCTGTATATGTACAGTATATACAGTATATATACATTTTATTTCCTCTGTATCCACAATGGTTGGTGGGGCCTGGATTTTAATGAGGCCTAAAGAGAAGTTTGACCAGTGGCCACTGCAATAGGCAGTAAGATGGGCAAAAATGAGACAATAAATCAAAGAAGTTGAAACAAGTTTCATGGTGATAAGAGAGAGAGAGCATTTAATTATCCTAATGTTTCCTTACAAAGTTCGTCATACTGAAAGAAGACATTTCACACAAAGTCATTGTGTAATAAAGCCACCAGGCCAATCACAGCCATCAAAAACGACTTCATCATTAATGATGATCATTATATAAGGGTTTTTATACACCTGTCTGAAGACCTGGTAACAAATGTGGTTGGTGGTTATTTGACTTTTAGGGCACCTTTTAATATGTAGCCATGGACGCTAGATGACTGACTAGTTGATTAACTCTCCTGGAGTATCCAGGAGTTAGCCTGTAATACTGTCAAATAGATAAATATGGATAATAGCCCCATAGTCCCATTTAGAGCACTGGGAATCCAGATTTGGTATTCTTGAAGGTTTGTATCTGAATCAGGGTGATCCATTATAATGTTGCTTTAAAAAACCGGCACAAAAGTAAGATGGATCATTCTGATCCAGATTAAACTTTTGGAACAACTGGACTATGGGGGACATAAATGTCTGTGCCACATTTTACGATAATCCATCCAATAGTTATTTCAGTCTGGACCGAAGTGGTAAACCGACCTACAGAACAACATTGCCATCCATAGATGATATTTACAAAGGGTTGGAACACGCATTTGTGAGTACCCAAAATTACGCACAAATCGTTGTACACATTTGCAAATCTTATTTTTCATTTGTAGATCAGGTAATACACATTTGTAAATTTTATTGAGACAATTTTACCTCCATATTGGTTCAACTGGTCAAATCTGTGAGGTGACCATAGGTGTCTTACACTGTTTAACCAGTGGGGGGACAGGTGTGTTGAGCTGGAGCCACTGTGAAGAGAGCTCTCCATGAAAATGTCTAGTCATGTTTAGTCCTGTTTTCTCAGGGAGTATTCACTGTTCATGTGTGTGCGCACGCGTGTGTGTGTGTGTGTGTGTGTGTGTGTGTGTGTGGCATGTTTGGTGCTCAGTCATGTGTTGAGTGAGGCTGATATCGATTTAAAAATAGACCCACATTAAGGCAGCAGAGTCCTGTGGGTGGCAGACTACCTTCCATGCCATCCATCCACTTAGGAGGAGCAGCAGTTTTTGCCCTCAATGTCAACCCCTGACAGCTGGGTTCACAGCCAGCACCTTGTGATCATAGAGGGGTGCCAGCTCCCTCTACTTCAGACTGGTTATGTAACTCTGTGTGAGGGATGGGCAGCCTTTATCTCTCTGATACTGAGAGAGTCGTGTCTTTGTCAAATCGCTTCCCCTTCAAGAGGATCCATTTGTGTTTCATTGCCTTATTTTTGGCTGAAAAAACAGCTGTTAAATGTAGTGTTTGCTGCCTTATTGTCATCTTGTTGTGTTGTTAACTGTATAATCTGCTTGCTGACCTCGTAGTCTTGTGTTCTTCCACTGTACCGACATTTAAGTACCAACAGGGACTTGTAGTATTTTATTGGTACATGATTCATACAACATGTTACCAAATATCTTGCTATGAGTCATCTAAAGTCAATTCACATGACTTTACTGGCAGATTAATGGAAGGAAGACAGTGACGGCCTCCATAAAACCGCGTTAAAACATTGTTTGTACATTTCTGTTTGTCTACAGATTAAACAAGCAAAATATAACATGTGAAATAGTAAAACATAGAGGTGCAGATTTTTTTAAACTTTGGACAGAGCCAAGCAAGCTGTTTCCCCCTGTTTCCAGTCTTTATGCTAAGCTAATCGGCTGCTGGCTGTAGCTTCATATTTAGCACACATGAGAGTGGTATCATTCTTCTCATCTAACTCTCAGCAAGAAAGCCAATTTGGGTATTTCCCAAAATGCTGAACTATTCTATTTATTAGCTTAGTTAGCTTTTGTCTGGTGCTTTTTATAAGCTGCCAGTCAAGGCAGATTTTCAAACAGTTAATAGTGTTATTAATAATAAAAAGTTTTATATATATAGTCTAATACCACAAATCACAAATTGGCCTCAGGGGGCTTTACAATCTGTACAACATACGACACCCTCTGCCCTTAAACCCTCGGTTCGGATAAGGAAAAACTCCCCAAGAAAACCCTTTCTACGAGAGAGAAAGAGAGTTGGATGATACAACA
The DNA here is from genome assembly GCA_002120245.1 of Maccullochella peelii. Classification (NCBI taxonomy): domain Eukaryota; kingdom Metazoa; phylum Chordata; class Actinopteri; order Centrarchiformes; family Percichthyidae; genus Maccullochella; species Maccullochella peelii. The sequence goes on from LKNJ01005470.1 coordinate 14,261, forward strand.
AGACGGCAGTGCGAATGAGAATCAGACAATATCAAAGACAAACTAACTAATCCCTGTTTTCTAGCCAAACAAATTGACAAAATAATATGCATTGACAAATGTATTGTACCAAACATTCAACAAAAGTAAATTACACTCATGCCCCGTCTTTACACTGTGTGAAAGCCTGCATGTTATTTCCTATTTTTAACAGCTCCTCGTGTTTCCAAGGACATATGTGATGCTTTATCACTTCCACAGCTCTTAATGTGATGCAAGTGTCCTGAAATGTTCAAGAAACTTTACTTCTCATAATAGTTGTAGATCTAATAGATGTATGATACACACATTTAACAGTTAAAGAGCCTCCAGTCAGAGTGTGAACTGTTAATTGATGCAGTTATTTATATCTGTGTTGTACCTTATACTGTACCACCCGCCTGCACTAGTGTGTTTGCTGGTTTGCACCATGTGACCTTGAACCTCTCCCTCCACACACATACACACACACACACACACACACAAGCACCACACCCTGTCCACCAGCCCCCCTCCTCTACTGCCATCCCTTTGCACTTGATCCCTATGTTGAGGCTCTCTGAAGTGTGTGTGTGTGTGTGTGTGTGTGTGTGTGCTGTGAATAACTTCCAGGCATGCAGCCAGGAACTGTCATCTGCCAGTGCAACACTATCCATCCTGTCAATCTTGTTTTATAATTGTAACATTCTCATATTCTCCGGCTGAGCAGAGAAAAGTTGCCAACATAGTGAGACACACACACACACACACAAAGAAAGAATATAATTTCTTTAATTGCTAACTGTGCCTCTCCAGCAGCATCTTGTGAATTATCAGAGTTGTAAAGTTTATGGTTTGTATTATAAAACAGTCAGTGATCTGTTTGCCTCCACTTTTTCAGTCCACCTGTGTTGCTCCAAACACCCATCCCGAATCATTTTATACCGAACAAGTTTGCAGAAGTGACATTCACCATTGCAATAAACAGGTACGGCCATTAAATGTCTACAGAGCAAACAGGTTTCCACCATCCCCTTCCTTTAACGCACTTCAGAACCATCATTCAGCCGGCTCGCCATCCACTTATGACTTTAATCCTGCGGGGACTAAGAGTTTAAGACGGTGATGTGGGCGTAGAGTTATCACAGGGATGGCATGAGCAATGACGTCTGCCAACACATTTATCACCGGACTCTCTTAGTGAGAGAGAGACCAGATCCAATTACAGTGGTTTCTATGGGCTCGACAATGGCCTGCTATAAATACACTCACAGAGGGTTTTCCACACTCAACAACACACCCACACACATACTAGTACTGTTGCACATATACAGTACGTGTACAAATGAATGTGTGTTCAGAAGAACAGGGGAAACTCTGTGGTCATCAGTGGAATGAAATGATCATGCCAGCTTCTCATAGACACCTTAATTTTTGTCTTTTTCTGAACTATAGTGAGGGATTCTGCTCTGCGCTGAGATGCTCTGGAAAAAAACAAGAGAGGTATCTGCAGAATGTTATGTGTACCTGTGTGTAGGTGTTTGTGCATAAAAAGGTACAGAAGAGAAAGAAGAGAGGTGAGAAAGAAACACAGAAGCCCCCACCAAGCGCTAAACTGCTTCATGAAGTTATTTACAGCTCAATCCATCAATAAACGACAGGTGCAGCATCCTCACAAACAAACCTATTAGCTTTCCTCCCGCTGGAACAATATCCTCTCCAGCAATCAGCTGCTCACACACACACACACACACACACACACACACACACACACAGTCGCAACATCTTTGTGACAGACCTATTATGTAAGGTTTTCATGTGAAACGTTACTTAATATCTGAATTCTTTGAAATTATGCTAAAGAAAATGAATAAAAGGGATCATTTTTGTTCCCCAAATGTGCTTCATTCATTTAACACTGTAACACAGGTGTTAGCAGCTGTAAACAGTGGTGGTAGAACAAGTAAAGGTCCAACATTTAAAATTAAAGTAGGTAAGCCTTCACAGCAAAACATACTTAAAGTATCAAAAGCCACGCTAGTGGCGCGGCTGTCGGTTGGTCCACCTCTTTGGTCCAGACCGAAATATCTGAACAGCTATGGACTGCCATTACTAGCATGGCTGTAGTGGATCGTAGTGTTGTTACTGATGTGTTTGCACTCGGCAAGACCGTGCCCAACATTAAACTAAGTTACAGGCTACAGTTTTTTCCTGAATGCAGAGTGCTGCATGTCAAGGCACAGGTCAAAGGTTAAGGGGCCCATGACAGCTCCAGATGGTACCTTTCCACTTTTGGAAAAAGATGGTGTCAAGAAACACTGCCAGTTCAAATTTGAGATATATGGACAGGGGAATGTATTTTGAGTTTGGGAAATGTGAAGGGGCAACGAGTCTAACCTTTCAGGGATACGTGACCACAAAGAATGAAAAGTCACACTGACCGTAAAAAGGGACTAACACAGACCAAATATAAAATGCTGTTAGTTAGGACCAAAGGAACTCTCTGAGCTGCTGCATTCATCTTCTTATGAAACTAACTCGTCTGCTTTTCCCATTATATCAGACTTGGGCAGCACACTTGCCATTTTGTAACATAATGAACACCTCAGTGCAAGCTAGCTTACATATTGCCTCCTCCTCTTTTCTCCCCTTGTCCCTTTTTTCCACTCTGTCTGCCAACACCAAAATCCAGATGACCAGAACGTGGTATACAGTAGGATCGGGTGTCGAGTGGCTGAATGCATTCGGTGCTGCAGTCTGCGGCGGCAGAGAGCGGCACGGTGTCGTCTTTCCTTTGGTCAGGGATGTTGCCAACATTAACGCCATGTGTGACAAAACAACACAGACTCAGTGAAAAGGAGATGATGGACTACTTTTGGTCACTTTTCATCACATCATTAATATGTAATAAGCTGCAGCACGGTGAGTGCTGTGTTAAATAAAGCCTAAGATTTGTTTCCTGCGCTGCACTAACTGAATGGGAAACATTTTTAGGATAGGTCTGGTGACATTTTACATTTTTCAGTCTACAAATCCCACAAAATGACCAAGAACAACAATGAATTGATCTTACTAACAAGTTTTGTCTATGTAGCCTGATATTAGGTTGTACTACGGCACAGTGGTGCTTTGAGCTAAAGGCTGATGTCAACATGCTAACATGCTCACAGTGACAATGCTAACATGCTGTGACCTGTTTTTTAAAGATTTCTTTAAAATTGAACAAATGAGCTTGAGTAGGGAAGTCAGAAAGTATTGAGAGATGGACTAACGCATTGTTGATTTTTGTCTTTTCATGTGATTTGTTGAGAACAAAATATAGAAAATCGCCGGCCTTATCCTTTAACCATTTTTGTAAGCCAATGCTTCAAAAAACAGAATACAAAATATAATCCGTCTCTTTGGATGTTAAACCAGGATTCAATTAATGAAATGAAACTCACACATATGGAGAAATTGGCGCTTGAATACTCATTTTCCCCAGTAGAAACCAGAAGAAACAAGATATATTTGGAGAGACGGGCTAGAAAGGCCACATGACCTACAGGAAATATATCACTCCACATTTAATCAAAGGCAGCCAGTGATGTATTTTCAAAAAGATTTAATATCAAAATAATACTCCTGCACCATTTTATGAAAGCCCTGGCAGTATTTTCAAAGTCCACACACATGTCCCAAACACAACACATACAGCAGGAGAAAGGAGGATTCTTCATACTGTTTGAACACTGCTTGAAGTGCTCTTAGCTGCTCATCTTCTCATCACATTTCACTGTGATTCCTTAAGTTCATTTTGAGATGAAAATAAAAAATAAATCCAACATGTAAAAAAACTGCACAAGAAGAATGTGGAAGACGGTAGGAGAGTTTTACAAACACAGAGTTGAGCTTCAAAACACATATTTGCAGCCAAAGACAAGAAACTAGTTGATGTCAAACATGAAATGTCTGTTGGGTAAAAACAAATCATAGAAAGGGTATATTGTATCTAATTGTGAACACAAGGAGAAGCTTTGACTTAATTCAATCTTAAGCTGGACGGCTCTACTGCAGATATGAATTTCACTGCCTCAGGAACATGCGAACAGGATTTAGTTCTTGTAGATCCTAAACCACCTGTCGTCACTTGATGCCCCTTCCAGTTTCCACTTCCAGCAGTGTGAAGTGTGCATTCAAGTATTGTATCAAGCATTATGCTCTTTGTCAAACTGTACTGTCACTTGCATCCCTCAGGCACTTCATATCAAAAGCTGGCACAGACCTGAAATCATATTCATCAGTCATGAGTGCGAAATAAATTCTGATAGTGACATTGAAATAGATTGTTTCATTCCTGTCATGAACTGGGATCGCTGTATGTGATATTTGGAACAAAAATTCACTTAGTGTCACTTATTATGGTTCCAGGGCTGAGGCTTTATAAAAGGCACTTTGCATTTTCATTCAGCAAGTCCATTTTTGTTCTTTAAAGCCCAAGAAGTGTGCTGTTACAGGGACATGCGGTTCAATAGGAACCCTGCCAGCATCAGCCTTTACAAGGTGTTGTAAGATGGCAGTACAAGAGTTATGGCAGAACATTCTGTTTAGCTTAAGGCAGTAAGGTTTGTAACTGGTAGTATCAAAATAAGAGTAAACTTTGGTCCCAGACCTTCCACAGGAGCCCGATTAGGACTAAAACTATCTTTTGTGATACAAAGAAATGATTAAATACTTCTTTTGAAAAGTAGGACTCCACAGTTCTTTAAAGAAACAGGACGTGTGATTCTGAGTGCCCTTTTCTACTAAACAATATATTACCTCAGCACCTTAGTGGGATCAAAAAGCAACTTTAAAAACATGCTTTTAAGTGATTAGTGTGTTTCTTTTGTTTTTAGAAAAAGCTGTGTATGTAGCACTGCACTGCATCTACCCAAAATATCCATGTCTTACTAGCTGCATAGCAGGACAACATTCACACATCTAGTACAGCAATAAAGTCATTTTGAAAATGCACACAAAATATATATAAACTGTGTCCTGTCTATATGACAGTTTAATTTAACTGAAATCAATCTCTATGCAGTACTCACACAGGTACCATATTCAAACTTAATGTTAGAAAAATAATGGTCTCTTGAACAATGTCAGCACACAAGTCAGTGAGATAGAAGGAGGTTCACCAGTAGAGTCCAATGATAAAACCTCAGTCTATAATTTTTTACAAATAACACATTTGTGTTCTTGGTTTTTTCAGAACGGCAGAGTATCCAGAAAGATTTTCTCCACTATCGGTGGAGGGGGGACCAGGTCCTCCAGTTTCAGGTAGAAGATGCGCTGCAGGCCCTGTGTGCATAGAGTCCTCAGTTCGGGGAGTTTGCCCAGAAGACGAGAAAGATAGTTGGGCTGGGTCCGGCTCAGTTCTGATGCGTTTCCACTCACGTGTTCCCTTAAAGAAGTGATGAGATGATTCTGAAAGTCCTCGACCCGTTTGGGCTCTTTGAGGCCATGGCGATCTAGATGCAAAAGGTGTTCTCATGAGAAACACAGTCCTGAATATAAACATCAGATTCACTGTAATGAAAAGCAAACAGAAACTCTCACCGGTGATGATAACTAGCGCTGCGAGGCAGGCAAACAAGGAGGTGTCTAAGTTCATGCGGTGAAGGCTCTGGGAGAAATCCATGATGGAGTCGATCCAGTCACCAAAACTGCGAACGCACTGCAGTCGGTGGAGGACCACGCCGTTACAGAAGATCAGCTTGTTCTTCTCGGGGTTTGACCTGCACAGTTTCAAACCAATAGTACAATCAGCATATTGAAAGGTGCACATTCTTCACAGTCTAGTGAAATATTAATTAACATAGCATTTTCTTAACCATAAAACAAGCCAACCTGTATGCGAGTCGCAGAATGAAGAGCTCAACAAAGGAAGATTCAAGCAGCAGGTCCTGGTCCTCTTTGCAGAAATCTGTGAATCCTGGGATGGTTTCAGCCCAGTTTCTTATTACATCCAAAGTACTGGTCAGCAGGTCATAAAACTGCTGGATATCACCAGCATCCTCCTTATCTTTCAGGTTGTCCACTGTCTCCTGGTACTGAGGAGGAAGAGAAGGGAAGGGTCACTGCTATTGAAAAGAACTGCAAATACTATCAGTGAGCTGTTCACGGTCTCTGCTTTCATTCTACATCCTGTATTATCTGATTAGTACAAAAGGAGCTCTGGACACGCTTCAAGTCTTGACTTTTACCTTGGAGAAGTCAAGATTTCCACTGGCTGGGTTTGAGTCCAAATGAGCCCTGACAAGAGAGGCTATGATGTTGACACTTAGGGTCGTGGATGAAGCCTCGGCCACAGTCTTGGGTTTGGAGGGCAGACGACCCCGGCGACCTTTGAGGCTGTCTGTGCGAACAACTAAGAGAGGGGCAGAAAAAAGCAGAGGAACACTTAAAGCGCATGTTTGTGACTCTCTCAATTTAAAAAACAACTGCTGTATCAGTTTCAGTTTCCCTTTTTCTGCAGCTGGCACTATAAGGCTCTGGTTACATACTGTATGTCTGTCATTCCTAGCTTTGGTTTCACAAGACTGTCATTACAAACCCCGGTTTCTCGGCATCATACTTTAGTCACAGAAAGCTTTAAGGCAGTCTGACATTGCATTACCTTCTTTGACCATTCCCACTGCGAGACATTTCTGGAAACGGCAGAACTGGCAGCGGTTTCTCCTCCTCTTGTCCACTGGACAGTCTTTATTAGCGAGGCACACATACTTTGCATTTTTCTGAACGGTTCGCTGTCAAACAGGGAAAAAATGTATATTACTATACGTTTATAATACTGCACACATATAACAATGTAAATGACAGAAATGCACCAATAAATCTGCATACTATCCTCTGTTAGATAAGCATTTAGGATTTTTTAAATCCACTCAATATCCGTATTATTGGCATGTCGAAAAAGCGTCACCAGTTTTGCACCTGCATTTCTATTTGGGCTCTCAGGAACAAAACTTCATATTGGTATCAGCCAATAACCATTGGTGCAATACTGGTAAATGCTCAATATGAATGTCTCATTCAATCTGAACAGCTCAGTAGTAGCTCTGAACAATACTGGATTTTTGAGGCTGAAATCGATATCGATACTTGAGAGAATCCAGTAATTATACTTTTTTACACAAACAACATAGGGAAACACTTTCCCTTAAATTTGTACTTTGTACAGTTAAACTTGTCAGTGCTCTCTGGAGGACAAACTTTATGTGGTGTCACTGTTTCTAAAGTACTTCCAACATATCTTGGCCGTTTCTGTACTGCAATTTCTTGTTACTTATTGGCCAACATGGACGCTGATAATATTTCTGCAGCTATTATCAGCCAATATGTCGCCCCAGCCAAATTATCTATTCAGTAGAATAAACCTCCAAGATGCTGTTCAGCTATTTACCTTGAAGAAACCTTTGCAGCCCTCACAGGTGCGGACTCCATAGTGCTGACAGGACGCATTGTCACCACAAACTGCACAGCAGCCCTCACTAGATCCTGGGTTGTGGATTTTAGGAGACGTCATGGCCCCCTCCACTATCCTGGGGCTTTCCAGGGGTCCGTGCTCCAGTGACATGGGGGGACAATGAAGTGGAGAGACATGCTGCTGAGGAGACAGGAAGAAGGGGTCGTCGTGGCCTGGCTGAGCATCCTGATGCTGCCCCAGGGGAGAGAGCTGCTCTGGTGCTGGGCTGAAGGTGAAAAAGGAGAGCTGCTGGGCCATGGCAGCCTTATCAGCCACAGAGGATGAGGGGGCCGAGGAGTAGGGGCTGAAAGGGGAATCCCAGACAGGTGCAGACTGGGTCTGAAAGCCCGGTGTTGGAGGAGAAGCAGCGGCATAAACTGGGCTGCCATAGTAGTCAGAGCCACATGATGACATTGTTTCATCAAGGCAGCTGAGCGGAAAGGATCCTGGGTAACAGCCATACACATGGAGATCATCCAGCTTGAAGGCTTGGCTTTGCATCTGAGGGCAGGAGCTTTCAGCTACCGCAGCATGGCTGAATGAAACTGTAGAGGCGGGAGGAGAGGTGGTAATCTTGCAGGAATAAGAATCAAACTCCCCCATGTAGCCATTTCCCACCAAAGTGTTGATGCTGGGCAACGAAGACGTAGACAGCTGGTCCTTTTGTCCACTGATGTCCATCATCAGTTTGGCACTGAGATCAGCATTCAAGAACTCAGAGTTGAAGTAGGTGTCATGGGGCAGGGATGCATATTGGGTTTGTACACAGGGCATCGCTAGGACAGAGGACAGCAACAATTACTACTGATGAAAATAAACCCCAGTGTTTGTCCGTGTAAGATAAATATTGTTTACATTTAAATATACTAAATACGCATCATTAAATCTAACCAAACGTCTTAATAATTAAAAACAATGTTCTATGCATGTAAATGCATTGTAAACTTTTTCAAAATAAAAACAAGTAAGTTAAATCACTGGGGGATAACCAGGGCTAAGGAGTTGTGTGTTTAAACATATGTATGTGGTACAGTGTGCAATGAAGTTTAGACATCCCAGTAAATTAGATATTACTTAAATCATCTAGGTCAGCATTTTTTAATCAGCCGTCTATAACTATCCAAACAGTAATCTACATTAACACCTTCAATGCACGCGGTCTCATTTCCCCAACATGCCATATCTCTAGCTTCAGGGCCAATGTGTTCCCTTTAGAAAATGCATAGGGTGGTCCAGTGGAGCGATCAGATATAGTCAGATATTGTGTTACTGGCTGTTAATGCTCTGAAAACCTCTTTCAGTGGAGGGCAACCCTCTTTCAGGGACTGTACCAGGGAGTGTTGCAGATTGTATTTCGGGGTGGGCTGAATGCCAGCTGAAATGGGAAAGGTGGCAAAGCCTGTTTATGTGCGTGTGTGTGTGTATGTGTGGTTGGGTGAATGGGCGTGTATCCACAAGTGCGAACTTCCTCACTCTATGGGTTTTTCAATACAAAAGCAAAGCACCGACGTGTGTTTTATGTCCCATAAATATACGTCTTCTCGTATAGCAACAGTAAGAGACCCACACATAAAACATACAACATGTAAAATCATAACAAAGTCGTTTAGTTAAATGTAGAATGTAGACCAGACAGCTGATTAAATCTTGAAGTACTCCAGTTGCAGCAGTAGTATTATTACTAGCAGGAGTCACTTCATTAATCGCACTCTGGAAATGTTCTCACTAATGACATACTCTACTTCAACAACTATATAACAAGAATTGCTGTTTCAATAATTATTAAATTGCAACCAGTTGCCAAGTTTATTAGTTACACCTAGCTAAAACTAATGTTTTTGTTGAAACTGTTTCAGAGAGGTGTTGATTCAAGTTTATTAATTTTGGAGGCTGTAGTTTGTTCTGCTGGTATGGTGTTGTTTGTATCCACCCTTGTGTTGTTTTATATCAGTGATGGTAGTCTAGTTGAATCAACACCTCTCTAAAATTGTTTCAACAAAACTGAACATCATAGCCATCATGAAGGTAGGATTTATTGCAGGGCTGTTGTATTATACTGCATTTGTTTTAGCTAGGTGTGCCTAATAAACTGTGTGTAGATCTGACTGCTACCCAGAGAGGGAGGCTGAGGCACATATGGCATCTTAAGGCTGCAGATGTTTAATTGTTGTATCAACAGTCCAGTCATGCTTGTCCTATGAGCTTAAATTATTATGAAGCATAAAGACAAATCTCACATCAGCATTAACGTGGCCCCCTGAATAAAGAAATATCAACACATGCAAACAAACAGTCCACTTTCACTCACCTGGTTCATGCAAATATCCAGATTGTGTAGCTTTTCATTTATTCCAAACGAGTGAAACTGATGAATGTCAACTCGGCCAGCTGCTGTCAGCACACACACTCATTCAAACACATTCACACACACACACTGGGTCAGACCAACGCAGGAGGCTCCATACACTCTTGTTATATTTTGGCTGCGTCGACGAAAAGGCGGGTCAATGCCCAAAAATGGTGAACAAGGCGGTGGAACGTTCCGGGTTGCGAGCCAATCAGCGTCGGCTTTAACACAGACGTTCTTCCGTGTGACGCACGCACGGGATTCCATTGACGCAAGAGCCGGGGGAGCGTGCTTTCTAAATATAAACCAACAACGACAGCGGCACTCACGTGGGTCTATTACTGGAGAAAAAAAAAGCTAAAAATAGCCGTAGTTTGGAGGTGCAGACGTTTTATGTCTGGAAATGTAGATATTACACACGTTTACAACGGGGAGATGTGTTACCACGTGACAGACCAGACCAGGAAACACCTGTATGGTTGTTGTTTTTTCATAAAATAGGATTTTTGTTTTCATAGCTAGAAACTCATACCCTCTGCCCTTTCAAAAACATGTACCATGAGCACATATATCTATTGATTCATTCACTGATATTTAACACTTTGGATCTCCATAGTCATTTAGCTTATATTTTTACATTTGACAAACCAATTTTATCTCAAGGTCCACTAATAGTTGTTCTGGGGCATTTGATCACATCACATGATCTTCATCAGCAGATGGAGTTTACCCATTTGGCATGGAATTGGAGGCAAATTTTTTCTCGTCTTCTCGACTTCTCGTCCATGTTGGTTTAAAAGTTGAGATGTAGTTCACTCTGAGCCCTGGAAACAGCTAGTGACCTTCTCACCTCAAGGTCCATCACAGTAGACGATTATCACAAGAGAAAATCTCCTCCCATACAGGAGTCCTCCCAATCCAGACAGACTGCATCTCATTTCTGTCCTTCAACATACTTAATCCTCTGAGCACTGGCAACAAATATCTTTATTTTGACTCACAAAATATGACAATTACAACAGTTTACACTTTGAGATGTGAAATCACAAACCATTGCACATTGTAATGTCATCATCAGGGAATTTGCACTATGGATGTCACACCCACAGCTGCTGGTGTCCATTTATCAGCATCAAATTAAACATCACCCAATACCCCTTATGTCATAACCTTCTCCAGAACAACCAGAAAAACCAACACACACTAACACTTGAACCCTCTCTGGGGATCTTTGCGTGTGATCTAGTTTCTTTTTTACGTATGAAGAAAGTGAGAAGGCTCATTCAGGGTGAGAAGCAGTAGAGATTTTCTTCGAAGTGGGAAGGACCTGCAGCTAATGCATCTGCACAGACCAGCCTGGAGTTAATGGAGCTAATTACAGGGGTTAGAGCAAGGATGAATATAAAATGACAGAGATATTGTATCTGTCGCTTTCACTCAGTCATGTAAGAACACACATGCTGGCATGTAGCATGCACACACACACGCATAAATACACAGACAAAAGAGCACACACATACTATTACAACATTGGACGTGTCAGTTAAGCACTCCTGGTCTGGTACTTTTTACGCCACTGCATTTATTTGACAGCAGTAAGTATATATATATATACTTATGAATATTTTGTTGATAATAATTCTGTTATCAAGTAAAATTCTGAATGCAAATAAAATGACATATACTTCTACTCTATTCTTCTAGTACAGTTGTTTAGAAGAAATGTGTTGTTGGGAGGTGAAATGCTCTGCAGCCCCATTTTGTGATTTAGGCCATTTATGCACCTGAAGCATGATTTTTTCAATTATCGTCCGTATTAGGACAATAATTGAAAAAAATCAGGGTGAACAGTAACATAGTATGTTAACACTGGCAGATTTTTTCATGTGAAGAAAAAAAATATTCTGACTTCAAGACAACCTGACTTGTAAAATGAGACACATTTTGACAGACATGCCCCATGTGTCTATTAATAAATAATCCCAAAAGAGATAAAACCTTCTGATCCAGACAAGGGGAGTGACATTTACCAGAATAAATTCAGTCTTTATTTGTCTGCAGTGGATCATCCTTTTATACTCAAAACAAGTCCAACTAGATTTCACCTCTAAATATAAAATTATTCCATTTGTTTTTTTAGATTTGCATTTGTATTTTCCTTTGCAGTGTATGCATATGAAAATATATTTGTTTAATCTTTCTTTCCTCCATCATCCCCAACCTTCAGTGTCAGTCACTCCTCATGTCGGCTGTCTGATGCCTTCTTCCAGGAGAGTGCAAGTGTGTATCTCTCACACACACACTGTGAGAGATACACTGAACTAAACCGTTGTTGTTGTCACTTCTCTTCACCACTTCTGGATTAGTCCTCATGCTTTCCCTCCCACACCGATGCAAATCCTACCTCACTGTATTCTTCCATGCTTTGGTATTAGGGAGATTTAAGCAACTTAGATATACACAAGTCTGTACTTTGAAATATAAGCATTATTAAGTGCCGATAACCATTCTCCATGACAGATAAATATGGGAGTACACGTTTTTTTACAGGCAAATTTGTGTTTTTTCTACTTTCTTGAAAGCAGTGTACACAGCGTGTTATTAAGATACAATTTGCTATGTATAGGACCATGTGAACTTCACAGTATGCTGTCCTTTGTCCTTTAAAATAGTGTGGCTTTTGTATCCTCATAATAAATACTGTAGTCTGTCTCATTCCAGTGTGACCAAACCTTTAAGAGCTATATATTTAGCTGCAACATACACTAAGATCTCCACAAATATGAAAAGATCAGACAGTATATTACAAACAGACAAAAGCAAGTCTTACATCCAGTAAATCCATTCAGTCTGAGGACAATTCAATAAATGATGTCAATGCGATGCTGAAACTGAGTATACAATAGTGTCAAGACACACATGCAAAGGACACCTACTCAATTTGACATTAAGACAAGATAACAAATGAACATACAAGCATGTTACATGTATACAAGTACACTGAAAATCCAACACAAGACTGACTCCGGAAAGTTGAAGCCACATAATGTACATCACTGAAACAAAATCTTAACCTTTCCCAACATTTCTCCAGTCACATTATATTTTGCATGATTTCTTAATCAATAATATTTCATTAGATTCCCCAAGGTTTCTGTGTATTTTGTTTTTAAGAAGCCTCATCAATGGCAGAATCTTGTTACAAAAATGATGCAAAGACATAAATTGTCAACAAAGTTACAGGACGACAAGACTGAGGAAATGAACACCACTCTTGTCCAGAACACCTTAATGTATTAAATACAAGGTAATGCTGTTTTTTATACTGCGTTTGTTAGAGCTATATCAAAGTCCCTCGGCCAAGCACTTTCAGGACTCAGTTATAACTGTAGAGCAAATCTTTGTGGAACCACATTCAATTAAGTGTTTCAGCTATTTAAGAAACAGTAAAAAAAAAAAAACGTGAAATAAATACATTACATATTTTTCTTTCGGTTGGATGAACACCGACAGTGAAAGCCACGAGAATGGGCAGGTAGGATAGTGTTGTTGAACAAGGTGAGCTGCTGTGAGCTTCTGAAGGCTGAACAAAGCCAGTTCATCACCAGCTGCATTAGGAAGTACAGATGAAACTCAACAAGACACAACTGTAAATTTGATTAATTATCACGACATAAAATAGGTAAATATATTCCTTATCCATATACTGTGGATGCACAACATGCTCTGCTCTTATTTACAAAAAAAAAAGAAAAAAGAAAAAAAGGATGCATTACATTTTAAGTTGGCACACAATAGATGCATGCATGCTGTCTGTACTTTGAAATAATTTAAAATTATATCAGGTACTAAGTGCAAAAGACGTACACAATAATAAAAACACACAGTTACACACTCAGCGATGGACAATAAACTGTAGGTGGTCTGTTTGTTGCGACCCTCGGCAGAGTGGAGGATGCAGTGGAACCATTAATCTACTTTAGGTGAAAGAAGCCGGATGGTTTCGTTGGTGCAGCCATCAGCATGTTAGCTTGGTTCTTGTGAGTTATGTGGATCTATAATAAATTAAAAATGAATGACAATTTAATTATTTGTGTTCAAATTCCTTTAAATTGATGCATATCTAATCAGCTCAGTGTAACTTATAAGCATCCCAAAAAACTTTGATAGAATAGAAACGTATCCTTCCAAATTGTCTGGTAAAACAAATATCCCATCTATACTTCAATTAAATCAAGATTGTTCCCAAAAATATAATATATACACAAATATTATATCCAAAAATAAACTAAATGTGTACTTTTCCTTTGAAGACACTTCCTGTGCTATTTCAGCTCTCTGTGGCCCAGCTCCAATATCCACCCGGAGCCCTGGGCACTGAATCCATACCTGACTATAAATGACTCATGCATGATCAGTGAGTATAAGAGGGTGCAAGGGCCCCAAACACTCAATTACCAGATTATTAGGTACACCTGGCTAAAACTAATGTAGTCTAATACAACAGTCCTGCAATAAATCCTCCCTTCATGAAGGTTATAATGTTCAGTTTTTGATGAAGCTGTTTAAGAGAGATGTTGATTCAACTGTGTGATCATTCTGGAGAATTTGTGGTGCTGTTGAACTGTATTGCATCACACTGAAAGGGGTTTTTAATACTTTGTCTGCCCCACATTTATCAATGAGGGTAGAGTAAATATAATAGTGCTGTCGTAATAACGTGTCTCTGCCACAGCAATCAAAATAAATGTGTGAATAAATTGAACTATGTTGCACACTACAACGCTGTAACCTCTGGCTTTAATGAATCTAATATGTAATGTCTGAGTCTCGACTCTTGACACTGGATAAGATTGATTAATAACACTTACAGTACATGGAGGCTGCATCCAGGGCTCCCCATCGATTTGCATGGGCAGGGCTTTGACCGTCCTGCACACAGGGAGAGAGAGAGAGAGATAGTGACATTTAATTATGCTGCACTATTTATACTGTACAGGTGCATCTCAGTGAATTAGAATATCGTGGAAAAGTTCATTTATTTCAGTAATTCAATTCAGAAAGTGAAACTCATATATTATATAGATTCATTACAAATATTTCAAGCCGTTATTTCCTTTAATTTTGATGAGTATGGCTTACAGCTAATGAAAACCCAAAATTCAGTATCTCAGAAAATTAGAATAGTACGTAAGACCAATAAAAGGATTTTTAAAACAGAAATGTCGGCCTACTGAAAAGTATGTTCATGTATATGCACTCAATACTTGGTTGGGGCTCCTTCTGCATGAATTACTGCATCAATGTGGCGTGGCATGGAGGCGATCAGCCTGTGGCACTGCTGAGGTGTTATGGAAGGCCAGGTTGCTTTGATAGCGGCCTTCAGCTCGTCTGCATTGTTGGGTCTGGTGGCTCTCATCTTCCTCTTGACAATACCCCATAGATTCTCTATGGGG
>LKNJ01005471.1:3845-32021 GCA_002120245.1 Maccullochella peelii
GAGTTTGTTAAGATGATGGAGAGGAGGTAGGACTATCATGCAGTATACTGAATTGTAGTGTCTATTCTTATTTACAAAGATTTTGGTTCTATTGATACAGTCAAAAGATCTATAGAGTGACACAGTCGTAAAATGATCATTTCTTTGGATTTTTCATAGAGAATCCATTTATTCAATCCAGTACAATATCCGTTCATTCATGAATGTGAAAAACTGGCCATGGCTGAAACTGTACTTCAAGATCAAGCCTCTTCTGAAGAGTGCTGAGACTGAGAAGGAGCTGCAACAGATGAAGGAGAACTATGATAAGATGAAATCAGACCTGGCTACTGCCCTGGCCAAGAAGAAGGAACTTGAGGAGAAGATGGTTTCTCTGATGCAGGAAAAGAATGACCTGCAACTGCAAGTAGCAGCTGTGAGTAGAATGCAAAGGCAGATGTGATTTGTTTTTATATTTCATTGATTACAAAGTCTAAGCGATTACTGTCAGTCACACAAACACATATTTTGGTGGGATACAAGGTGGCCAAATAATGTCTCTGAATTGTCTCAAGGTTCGAGGGGTTCAACACTACAATTTACTGAATGCTGAAGGCTAATCTTAAGTATATTTAATACCACATATTGTGTTTAATTATATATGTTTAAAACACACTGCAGGAAACTGAGAACCTCTCGGATGCTGAAGAAAGGTGTGAAGGGCTCATTAAGAGCAAGATCCAGCTCGAGGCCAAACTCAAAGAGACAGCTGAGAGACTGGAGGATGAAGAGGAAATCAATGCTGAGCTGACTGCCAAGAAGAGGAAGCTGGAGGATGAATGCTCTGAGCTGAAGAAAGACATTGATGACTTGGAGCTCACCTTGGCTAAAGTGGAGAAGGAGAAACATGCCACAGAGAACAAGGTTCAGTTCATTTAAATCTAAACATTAGAAAAATATGTCCATTCCTTTTTCAGATATATAGTTGCTAAGTGACATTTAAATGTGCCTTTCATGCAATTGTTAGGTGAAAAACCTGACAGAAGAGATGGCATCTCAAGATGAGTCTATTGCCAAGTTAACCAAGGAGAAGAAAGCCCTCCAAGAGGCCCACCAGCAAACACTTGATGATCTCCAGGCAGAGGAAGACAAAGTCAACACTTTGACCAAGGCCAAGACAAAGCTGGAACAGCAAGTGGACGATGTAAGAAAACAATTTTTTTAACTTTGTGGTTTTTGTCTGCAATTGCTTGGTATTCTTGGTATTGATGCTCTGTCTATTAAATGGCTCAAATCAATTATCATTAACTGTCATCCGGTAGCTTGAGGGATCTCTGGAGCAAGAGAAGAAGCTCCGCATGGACCTTGAGAGAGCCAAGAGGAAGCTTGAGGGAGATCTGAAACTGGCCCAGGAATCCATAATGGATNAACAGTACAAACTATGACAGTGAAAGCTTTCTTGGTATCTTCATCAAGGAAAGACTTTGAGACCAGCCAGCTCCTCAGCAAGATTGAGGATGAACAGTCTCTTGGAGCTCAGCTTCAGAAGAAGATCAAGGAACTCCAGGTAACATATTCAACATACACACAGTAGTAGACTCAGTCAATCAAAACAATACATTATATTCCAGTTAATAAACCTTCTATCATCAAATCTAGGCTCGTATTGAGGAGCTGGAGGAAGAGATTGAGGCTGAGAGGGCTGCTCGGGCTAAGGTAGAGAAGCAGAGGGCTGACCTCTCCAGGGAGCTCGAGGAGATCAGTGAGAGGCTCGAGGAAGCTGGTGGAGCAACAGCTGCTCAGATTGAGATGAACAAGAAGCGCGAAGCTGAGTTCCAGAAACTGCGTCGTGATCTCGAAGAGTCAACCCTGCAGCATGAAGCTACCGCATCAACTCTTCGCAAGAAGCAGGCTGACAGTGTTGCAGAGCTGGGAGAGCAGATCGACAACCTCCAACGTGTCAAGCAGAAGCTGGAGAAAGAGAAGAGCGAGTACAAGATGGAGATTGATGACCTCTCCAGCAACATGGAAGCTGTTGCCAAAGCAAAGGTGAGTGGTTTGTTTATAAGTGAGGAATTTGCCTTTTGTTATGCTCAGAAATATGAACTGTAACTAATAAATATTGCATTAGCTTTCAACTTAGAGAAATACTCAACATACATCATGTTTTGTTGTTGATAGGGCAACTTGGAAAAAATGTGCAGAACTGTTGAGGACCAGTTTAGTGAACTCAAAGCCAAAAATGATGAGAATGTCCGCCAGCTGAATGACATTAATGCACAGAGGGCAAGACTGCAGACGGAGAATGGTAAGTCACATGCAATCAAAACTAGTAATGAAAAACAGTAATGATCATTTTGATAAATAATACATTTACATATTATCATTCAGGTGAGTATTCTCGACAGCTTGAGGAGAAGGAAGCTCTTGTTTCCCAGCTGACCAGGGGAAAGCAGGCCTTCACTCAGCAAATTGAGGAGTTTAAGAGGCACATTGAGGAGGAAGTGAAGGTATAACAAGGTTACATGTCCTGTTATATGTTAGATGTAAAAGTAAATTATCCAAAACTAAATGACTGAATCAACATGTTTCAAATTGATAAAGTACTTATTCACATGTTATTTGACTGCTCATAGGTAAGTTACAAATGTTCTGTCATGTCATAGGCCAAGAACGCCCTGGCCCATGCTGTTCAGTCAGCCCGACATGACTGTGATCTGCTCAGAGAGCAGTTTGAGGAGGAGCAGGAGGCCAAGGCTGAACTTCAGCGAGGAATGTCCAAGGCCAACAGCGAGGTGGCTCAATGGAGATCCAAATATGAGACTGATGCTATCCAGCGCACTGAGGAGCTGGAGGACGCAAAGTAAGTCACTAACTTTCAGTGTTAAAATACACTTTCATTTCAATAGTTTGCTTTTAACCAATTGAAAAACTATTTTTCACTACAGGAAAAAGCTTGCCCAGCGCCTGCAGGATGCTGAGGAATCCATTGAGGCTGTGAACTCCAAGTGTGCCTCTTTGGAGAAGACCAAGCAGAGGCTGCAGGGTGAGGTGGAGGACCTCATGATTGATGTGGAGAGAGCTAATTCTCTGGCTGCCAACCTTGACAAGAAGCAGAGGAACTTTGATAAGGTACATAAATGTTACAAAGAAAACAAAACCAGATATATTCAAATGAAACACATATTTTTTACTCATCTATATTAATCTAGGTCCTGGCAGAATGGAAACAGAAGTATGAGGAGGGCCAGGCCGAGCTGGAAGGAGCCCAGAAAGAGGCTCGTTCTCTCAGCACTGAANTATATATATATATATATATACATATGTGTATCTATTTGTGCTTTTTAAGCACAAGCAAATTCATCTTCACTACAGGAAAAAGCTTGCCCAGCGCCTGCAGGATGCTGAGGAATCCATTGAGGCTGTGAACTCCAAGTGTGCCTCTTTGGAGAAGACCAAGCAGAGGCTGCAGGGTGAGGTGGAGGACCTCATGATTGATGTGGAGAGAGCTAATTCTCTGGCTGCCAACCTTGACAAGAAGCAGAGGAACTTTGATAAGGTACATAAATGTTACAAAGAAAACAAAACCAGATATATTCAAATGAAACACTTATTTTTTACTCATCTATATTAATCTAGGTCCTGGCAGAATGGAAACAGAAGTATGAGGAGGGCCAGGCAGAGCTGGAAGGAGCCCAGAAAGAGGCTCGTTCTCTCAGCACTGAATTGTTCAAGCTGAAGAACTCTTATGAGGAGTCTCTGGATCAGCTGGAGACCATGAAGCGAGAGAACAAGAACCTGCAGCGTATGTGAACGTTTATACTTGAGAGAAAATAATACTGATTATATACCAGCTCTTAAAAGTGTAATTTGTTTTGTATTGTTTTTCCTCTAGAGGAGATCTCAGACCTGACTGAACAGATTGGTGAGACTGGAAAGTGTATCCATGAGCTAGAGAAAGCAAAGAAGACTGTAGAAAGTGAGAAGGCTGAAATCCAGTCAGCACTAGAGGAAGCAGAGGTACAAAAACATCAGAAGTTGACAGGGAGTCATAACAACCATCCAGCAGTCAGTTACTTCTTGAGTTGGGGTTAATTGAACGAAAAGGTGTTGGATGTAGTACTTTTGTCTCCCACTGATCTTCAAAATGAGTTTGGTTTGGTACATTGATATGCCACCACATGCTTGTTCTTACTGAGAATAGTTAATTTTGTAATTTTTAAGTCTGGGCGACCTTTGTGAATGCTGCTATGTATAAATCTTTCGCTGAGAAAAAAGTAATGAAGTAGGCTGATGGAAAGGGGTTCTGTTTTGATCTAAAAGTTATTAACTTTTATAATTTTTTTAAAATTACACCAAGGGTACACTGGAGCATGAGGAGGCCAAGATTCTCCGTGTTCAGCTTGAGCTCAACCAGATCAAAGGTGAGGTTGACAGGAAGCTGGCAGAGAAGGATGAGGAGATGGAGCAAATCAAGAGGAACAGCCAGAGGGTGATGGACTCCATGCAGAGCACTCTCGACTCTGAGGTCAGAAGCAGGAATGATGCCCTGAGAGTCAAGAAGAAGATGGAGGGAGACCTGAATGAGATGGAGATTCAGCTGAGCCATGCCAACAGGCAGGCTGCTGAGGCCCAGAAACAACTGAGGAATGTCCAGGGACAGCTCAAGGTAAGGTTTGTTTGATTGCTAAATGAAAAGAGGAAAGAAAGAGGGACAAAAATTACTATTACTATCTGTTTTCTCTTCGATATCAGGATGCCCAACTGCACCTTGATGATGCTCTCAGAGGACAGGAAGACATGAAGGAGCAGGTTGCCATGGTGGAGCGCAGAAATGGCCTGATGCTGGCTGAGATTGAGGAGCTGAGAGCCGCTCTGGAGCAGACAGAGAGAGGACGTAAAGTGGCTGAGCAGGAATTGGTTGATGCTAGTGAGCGTGTCGGACTGCTTCACTCACAGGTGTGTTTATATTAATTCACAAAAAANTAGTATTTTGAAAATACATTATAAATATATTAAACATGGCTTTTCTTAAACATTCAGAACACCAGTCTTCTGAACACCAAGAAGAAGCTGGAGGCTGACCTTGTCCAGGTTCAGGGTGAAGTGGATGATGCTGTTCAGGAAGCAAGAAATGCTGAAGAGAAAGCCAAAAAGGCTATCACTGATGTGAGTTTACATCTCTAACTCACCTATGTTGTGTTTTTGGTCAACTTCCATGCACTGATAATGTTTAAGTTTATTATATACTGTATTATGAATGAATTAGAGAACATTTGATCATTTCAGGCTGCCATGATGGCTGAGGAGCTGAAGAAGGAGCAGGACACCAGCGCTCACCTGGAGAGGATGAAGAAGAACCTGGAGGTCACAGTCAAGGACCTGCAGCACCGCCTGGATGAGGCTGAGAACCTCGCCATGAAGGGTGGCAAGAAGCAGCTCCAGAAACTGGAGTCCAGGGTATAAACTGTATATAAACTCACAAATCAGTTTAAGAATAAAAATCACACTTTAAATGCATCAAATAAACTTTCTTTCTCTGCACTCATATCTTTATACAAAACTTTATCTTTAAATTATCTATCATCGCATTTCAGGTGCGTGAGCTGGAAGGTGAAGTTGAGGCTGAGCAGAGACGCGGAGCTGATGCTATTAAAGGAGTCCGCAAATATGAGAGGAGAGTGAAGGAGCTGACCTACCAGGTAAATTTTATTTCACTAAAAACGACCATACTTACGTCTTGATTCCAATGTTGGAAACTAACTTAATCCATGTTTTGAATTCATGACTTTTACTTGTAACAGAGTATTTTTTACACTGTGATGTCACTTTTATTTAAATAAAACATCCAAATACTTCTTCTGCAACTGCTTGATTCTGCTTCAACACTCCATAAGTGACCATTTTTTATCTGTACAGACTGAGGAGGACAAGAAGAATGTGACCAGACTTCAGGACCTGGTGGACAAGCTGCAGCTCAAAGTCAAGGCTTATAAGAGACAGGCTGAGGAGGCTGTAAGTCAACTACATTAATGTAACTAATAATTTGCAGTTGAATTAATAATGATATCACATTAACATCTAAATTAATATACCTCTAAACCCTTCTCAGGAGGAGCAGGCCAACACTCACATGTCCAGGCTCAGAAAGGTCCAGCATGAGCTGGAGGAAGCTCAGGAGCGTGCTGACATCGCTGAGTCCCAGGTCAACAAGCTCAGAGCCAAGAGCCGTGATGCTGGAAAGGTAAGGTGACTTTTTCATTCTCTTTGACCGTGTCATGTATTAACTATATGCATACAGTATACTTATCTACTTAACTACATACATAATGACCTCTCAAATGAATTACCAGTTGCTATATTGCTGATAAAAATCTGTCTGTAAGAATATCCAAGCCTTAGCTCTAGTTTTGTCATTCCATAAAATGTTGCATTGCTTTTTCCATCAATACCGAATGTTATTGTTTTCCTACTATAATACATTCCTTCAAACACTGCCTACAAGTACTAATTTTCTTTCTTTCTTTCAGGGAAGTGACTCTGCTGAATGAAATACAAGATCCGGTTGAGGCATTTTAACACAGTTCATACAATATGAGCCCTTCTGTAAATTTTCAATAAATGCTTTGACATGACATTTCTCAAGTGTTCTGTTTTCTTTTTACTTCTTGTTTGTCATATTCAACCTTAGATAACCACGTTACTTTAGATAATAGTTACATGAAACTGTATTAGAACACTATGTGTCAATATGAAGAGCAAACTGGAAAATCATTGCTCATATTATTGCTGCTATTTCAATGAAAGGTTACACCTCTTTTTCATCATGTACTGCAGTTGAGACACACCAATGATTTATTGAAAACAGTAAAGGTTCTAGGCTCATTTGTTAATTATGTGGTTCAACTAATCAAGAGCAAACATTAATTGTCAATCAGGTTTAATTTAGGTATTTCTGTTTGTATTGTTATACATTTTTTGTCATAGTTTCACACAGTTTGCCAGAGTACTGGGTTTAATTCCAAACTACCTACAATTTCTCGCTATAGCAGTATTATCTTTAACTGTATACATTTCATTTACATTTGAAAAAGCAGAGCAATCAGTTCTCACCCACACCACTGAACTCAAAAGAAAACAATGTATATATAGTATATACAGTATATGGAACATTTAACTAGCAAAGAAGAAAAAAAAAAATCAGTCCTGAAAATAAAAACAGAATAAAATTGAGTTCTACTCCAGCAAGAACTTCTAATTAGTGTGGGTATGTGGAAACTACAAATACAATTTCATAAACATTGTTCAATCAATTATTTTCCATGTCAGTTACTGAGACCTCACATTTCATCTCTATCCTTTTCCTCAATAGATAATTTACAGTGTGGCATGTGGTACCTGACTACTGTTTATCGCCATCATCCTTCTTATCTTTCTTTCCACCCCCCTTTCCCTTTTCCCTCCCCTTTCCAGGATCCCCTTTCCATTGTTGTCCTCCTTGAGCGATCCTGTTCTGCAGCTGGGCTGTGTGAACTTTCTCAGTCAGAGAGAAGCAGTCTTCATCTGGACTGATAGGGCTGGTCACAAGCTTCCCCTGTTCATGTGGGCATGAAGTTACAGGATGTTCTTTACTGGTTGCTCCTGAGTTGGGTGATGACGGCCTTGAGTGGGCTTTTCTGGGACTTGTGTGGCTTGGAGAGCAGTGCTTTGACTTAACATCTTCTTTTGAGACAAGGTTAAAGTTGAAGGACAAGGGTCTGCCAGGTCCTGGGCTCAGAGGGATCACAAGGTTATCTCCAGGGGCTCCTAGAGTGAGGAAGACTTCTGGGAATGTACATGGTTGGTCGATATTCTTGTGTCCCTTTGACAGATGAGAGTCAAATAAGCAGTGATGAAGTCACACATCTTTTATTGAGACAATAACCTTGGCAATTAGCTCACAACCTACACAAGCTGTGGTACAGCTTACCTGCTGTGGTGTGAAGCTCATGGACACCCTCACTGTCACCTGTGAGGAAATAGCATGTCATTGTACTATACAAAGTATTTCGGTGACTCTTGTTTAGCCTTTCTTTCACTGGTGGCCAGCTGCAGAACAGTTCAAAGACTAGACTTCGTAAAAAGTCACTTAAAGCAGCAAATGGAAAGATGTCCATCTTATCAATGAAACTCACTCATGGGGCTCCAAGAAAAGATCATCACTCCCCCCTAACTAAAACCCTTAACTTGGGTAGAGTATGGTCGCTTTGCCTACATGAGGTAATAATTCAAATCATTAAAAGCTGGACTCGCCTCTAGATCTTTTCACTTTCATCGATTTGGTGTCCTTCAGTGCAAGTCAGTACAGAACAACCACATTGGATCACTTTATAACCTCTGCATATTAAACGTTTTTTTTCTCCCAGCAGTCATACTTCTGGTGAAATTAAAACACTGTTATATTTGAGCTGAACAATTTACCTGTGCTGGGGAATTTAACTTCTTCTGATATTCTGACTCGCGGGTAAATGAAGCAGATTTGGATAGGGCTTTGGGGGATTCTGCATAAGCCATTTGGAGTTGAGAGGTAGGTCTGGAACAGTCTTTCCTTGATGTTGTTGGTGGACTTACAGCCACAGTGATATGTGGTGGAGAAGCCTTGCAGAAGAAAAATTAAAACCAAAAGGCAGTTGAGTTGAGTTGTCAAGTATTCTGCCATAGTGGCTGTGATCTATTAAATCATAATACATTGTGGCTATGAGGATGTTTATTAAGCAAATATGTCCACATCAACATACTTTTCTTCTTAACATGAAATACAGATGGTACAAATATGCTATATATCTAGAATTGAGAGCCATATCTGAATTTGGAGCCATAAAAGTGCTCCAAAATCTATTCAGCTCAGCTATTCAGTAGGGGGAACCTGTGGTCCAAGTATGAGATTTCTGCCATGAATAGTTCTTGAGTTGCATTATTGTAGAGACAAGAATGTGTCTGCACACTGACATACACACACCATGTCCTGCATACCATTCACTTTGTGGGAGTGTGACATAAAAATAACATGGAACTAAATTTAGCAACATTTGGCAGTATTCTTTATGTTCACACCACGAATAATTGAAATGTTGTGTTAACTTACTGGGAGTCCAGTCTTTGTATTTTTACCATTTTCTTTTCCTTCAGAATTCCCACTTATCCCTGGCAGGGTAGGAAGTGCAACACGCTGATCGTCTAACCGCCCTCCCTGACTGGAGGCAATTATTTTGAAGAATGCATCAGCTTCTGCACCTGTTACGGAGAGTCAAGAGTTACTGCCAGGATGTCTCAGAGACAGCAAACACATACTTGACCTTATGTGTTTTTCTGACCTGTGGGTACGTTATTTAAAGCGCTTCCATTGTGTGTGGGTGTGGCAGGTGTACTTCTGCTGGGTTGTAAAGAGCAACGTTGCTCTTCCATACGTCCACTTTGTGCATGACTTATCATTTTAAGGAACTGATCCTGCTCCGCTGGGGATGCCTCCTAAACAAGATTTAAAGAAAGAAAAGCTTTGAGAAGTGGGACAACTCACAAACAACTTAGCAAAAAGGTTGCCACTCAAAACAATCAGGAGGACAAAATGAAACAACCACATTTTTTCTTCAAAACACTGTGGAGGAGTATTGGCCAAACTGTAAGTTGTGTATTATGCAGCATGGCATCTCACCTGCTGATGTTGGTCAGCCTTGGCACGGTTTAAGGAGCCAGACCTCTGGGGAGGTTTATCAGATGCGTCTGAAATGGGATGATCTTTGCGCTGAGTAGATGGGGTACCCAGATTTTGGAGGATTTGGGGTGCAGAACATCTCTGTTCATCCATCCTTGAGCCCTGTTGGAGGAAAATAGGATTAATTGTTGTAATGTTGGATCAAAGAAGTTGGTTGGTTGTTAAACATATTCTATATATGCAAAAAAATGCGTGAAGACTTTGTGGAACAAAATGACAAAAACTGAATAACTTTTCACAGTGGTCTTTACACCATATGTATGGGGCCAACCTGGACTTTGGAGACCATGTAACACAAGTAGCTTGTATCCTTCTCTGCAGCATTTGATGTTGTGGTACCTCCATTCTGTATCCCTGGCAATGAAGGAAGAGAAACTCGCTGGTCATCAAGCCGTCGGCCCTGAGAGTTGGCCAGCAGGCTGAATAACTTTTCAGAATCTGGACCTGGGAAGGTGGAAAGAGAGACATATTAGTTTTATGATCAAATATGCAAACAGTTATTACATTATAAACAGGAAGGTAAACATGTTGGTATTCTAACCTTTGGGCACGGTGCTCTGACTGGGCTTGTTTTTGGGTGTGGACTGGGGACTAACATTTAAGACACATCGCTGTTCATCCATTCGTCCACGCAGGGAATGACTCATTAAGGTAAAAAAATCTTCCTGATCAGCTGGATTCAAGACCTAGATGTACAGTACATATTTAGGTCAGTAAACAAATAATCTGAAATATAAATTACATGCAAACAGAAATGGGCATTCAGATTGCAGATCTAAGACCTCATTGTTTTAAAATGTTGTAATTTATCTCCTGGGGTTAAAAATGATAGCAGTGACTTGATCACATACCTGTTTCTGAGATGCTTTATCTTTACTCTTTGGTCGCTCTATGTCTGAGCTGGGGCTGAAGGAGGCTGAACGTGGAGGGCCTAAACCAGACGAGGACTTTTCCTTTTTTGGTGAACACTGGGCTTCTGGGGTTATGATTTGAGGTAGCGAGCACCTCTGGTCGTCCATTCTGGAACCCTGAAAATACATTAGGCCAGCATTCCTCAGTATTTTTTAACAGGAGGCACACTTCTTTAACACACAAACTTCCACAGAACATTGGGTAAATTATGGAAAGCCACATTGTCAACTAGTCTGAATTTTACAAATGACATATGATGGTTTCATAAACTGTGAAAAACTGTCCCATGGGAACTGGCATGGCATTGACATGACATTTCCATGAAAACAGACTTTGAAGAACTGTATATCCAAAACACTGGGAAGAGTGAAACTGCTTTATGTAATTTATGGCTGTTTGGCTTTTTGTAGAATCCTACAAATTACATTTTATTTGTGTAATATTTTGTCCACATTCTAGTTTCATATTTGTGCAACATTTGAAGACAGAGTCGATGTGACTACAGTATTTGGTACTACAATTGCTGTTAAAAATATAAAATATTTTGTTCTTTGAAAAAGAAAAGCACTAACCTGGACTTTAGAGACCATGTAACACAAGTAGCTTGAATCTCCTCCTGCAGTAGATTTTGCAGGGGAATTTTCATTCTGTAATCCTGGTAATGACGGAAGAGACACTCGCTGGTCGTCGAGCCGTTGGCTCTGAGTGTTGGCCAAGAGGCTGAACAACATTTCAGAATCTTGAGGTGAAATAGAAACCATATATACACCGTTAACTTTAAAAATAAAGATGGAACCGGGATCTATCGGGGAGAAATGTAAGTAAGAGAGGAAATGTTTAAAGAGACAGGGATTTATAAATACAGCGAGTTTTAATTATCACCTGTGTTTGATGTACTTGCAGCCGGCTTTCCGTCTGTGTGTTTGGGTGTGCAGGGAGCACTCTTGCTAGGATCCAAGGAACAGCACTGGTCATCCATGCGTCCACGCTGGCCATGGCTGATCATATTCATGAACTCCTGTTGATTATCATGTGATTCTTCCTATTGGACAAAACAGTGTGATAAAGATTTGACCAAATGAGGATGAACAACATTTAATAACACATAGTCAAACAAGTCAGTAGAAGAAACCTGTAATCATTAAGGCAACTAGAATGACCTGTATGGAACTGGAGTGGTCCCGCTGAGAGGGAACCTGTAATTGGTTGGCTGGTACCAACAGAAGCGTCCTGTTTCTATCTGGAGTACTCTCTGTCACAGAGATGTGAGGTGCAGAGCCATGATGGTTATTACTCCCAGGTTCCTGAGAAAACAAGTCACATTTGGGAAATATATTTCAGTAATTTATTCATCACACCACCTGTGCAGGTGCATGCACTAAGCTCTTTACAACCTGTAGTCTAGTACCTGGTAGTTAAACCCTGGCAAGGACACCCGCAGTTCATCAAGGTGTTGTCCCTGTTTGTTGTTCAAGAGATGGGAGAATTTCTCATAGTTTGAACCTGTGGGGAGCAGGGGGTGAAACAATCCACAATCAATCTACAAAAGGACACATACATTGCAGATGGTATCTTTGTGCTTGCTGTCCCAACCTGCAGGTGTAGTTTTGATTTGTCCTGTTTTAACAGGACTCAAGGCGCAACACTGTTCGTCCATTCGTCCACGCTGTGAGTAACTCATTATGTTGAGGATCTGCTCATGTTCTGGGGCTTCCTGTTGAACGTCAGCCAAAAGAAAAAGCAAATAGCGTGAACTATCACAACATCTTTTCACACTCTCCACAGTCCAAAGTCCTGGAACCCATGCAGGGGATCAATGTAAAACATGAATGTAATATCAAAATTTTATAAATTACAGTATATTACATTGCCAACAAATAGTGATAAAATACATTTATAATTGCATGAAATATATACTTTTGGTCATTTTAGAGAATTAAACATCAACATGTACAAACATCTAAAAAATATACAATACTTTATACTCTACAATGAGAACCAAAATATCAATCAAGAATATAAGGCATCAAAACAAAACATAAAAGGTACACAAAATTTCAAGCATAGGAATGAATGTTATGCTACAAAGGTCTTACCAACACAGCGTCGGTAGCTTCTGATTTTGAGTCCACTTCAGCAGCTGTCATCATGAAAAATAAACTGAAAATTATCAAATGTTAAACGGTACAGAAAGTTACAAAAAAGCACTTCCTGAAATTGATGAAGAATCCATTCAATACTTTTTTAATGTAACCATGCGCATGCTTGTATGCGCAATGGAAATGATGATCTGACTGATGCTACTCAAAATGTGTACTGGATGTGGCTTGGTGGAAGGCTTTTAAATAGTGTTAAGTCCTGAGTATTAACCCATAACCATTAAGACCCAAGCCAGTGCACCCATCTTAATATTACCATGTGTAATCCCAGATGAAAACATAATCCTTAGCATGGAAGGGATGATCTTTTTTTACTGGTAGGTGTACATATTCTCCCTTCTGACCTAACACTATACTTACAAGTTCATGTTTGTTGAATACTTGTGAATATTCAAAGTAGAGACGGATACATCAGATTTAAGTTTATTCTCTCAAAGGCAAGGATATTAGAAGAGCATATTAGAGGTGGTTGAATACGCTATCAAAGTCAAAAGATCTCCACAATGATTTAAAATTATTCTGAGCATGAAAGTGAATTATTCATTCTTTGGGATGCATGTGTGACAAAGCTTGTAGGTGGACTATGAGTTAAGATTATTTTGTCACCCATTTAAAATAACTTTTTATGTCGACTGAATGTCCTCTGGAATACTACGCACAACACACAATTTAAAATGAATATCATGTTTCTTTTATTACTCATTTTTAACAAGAAAGAAACACCCACCACACTTGCTCCTATGAATATATTAAAGTACATGGTAAATGTGCAAGAATTCAAGACAGCAGTTGAGACATTTTGTCTGAGATTAAATTTCCCAGATAAGGAAAAAAAAAAAGGTACCTGAAGAACAAAAAAACAAAAAACATATCCAACACTAATGTCACTGAATATACGATACATACTTCTAATGATTTACATACATCCACATTAGACTTGAATAAGATTTTTGGTGTGAGATGATCCAGTTTGGTGAGAAGTACACAATTATATTGAGTACAAAATTAGGGAAATCAAATATATATTGTAGTAACAAAAATAAGATATTAAGTGAGAATAGTAAAATAATCAAAATATTAATAATGTCTAATTAAATATTTTAATACAATTTCAATCACAGCAGTATACAGAACCCAATTCACAACAAACAATAAAAAGAACACTCTAAAATAAAATAAATTCCTTCCATGGCTACATCTACAATTTGTCTTCATGTTTCACTTCTGACATCAGAGATGCTGTGACAGAAGACCAGCAACCAATCATCTCAAATGAAAGACTAAACCCTTATTCCAGTGTGCTCTTCCCTGTTTGGGTCTAACTATCAGGATTAGGAACTTGGTCCAGACTCTTCAGGTCATTGAGGAAGCTGGTTGGAGTCAGGATGTGAGATGAGCCTGTCAAGAAGAAAATACTATTTATAATATAAAGAGACAAAACCTCTTTAATTCTGCATTTTTGGGACTAAACTCGTGGCCTAATCAACAGTGATTGCTTACCAATCAGCACTTCCCATTTCCCATCAGCTCGAGTGACTTCATAGGCAGAGCGCATCTCTGAGTGTGACACCCCACCAATCACAAATATAATAAGCCGAGGGCCAGAGCGATATTCTGTTGGAGATTTATTTTTGTGCCAGTGTCCAAAACGTGCACTGCTGTAAAAGAATGAAAACAATAACTGAGCAACAAGTAACTAAAACTAAGGCACTGAAACGATCCATCAATAATTATATCCATTTCTAATAATAGCAAATACTTCAAATAGTACGCAATGCTTCCCTTTGATACGGTTACGATCTCCCACATGTGCACTGACTTATTCCCTAAACATCCTCAGCTGACTGTGACTAATGAGCCATTTTCCTCCAGACTGGATAAAGACAGATGTTCTGACATGCTGCCAATAGGATGATTGATAGGATTTTCCACATTCACATTTATTTACCAGGGTCAATTTAATGTGAATACAGCAGCCCTGCTGGTAAAACACCAAGTTAACATTTAACTGCCATGTCCGGTTTTATATAGCCAGCCCTATATAGTCAGCCTATATTCTAGTGTTAATATTAATGACTACTCAGTTTTAATTCTGCACTTTGCTAAAAAGGAAGGACACAGGCATTGTGCATTATGCAGATTATGAGTGAACCCAGGTCCATGAAAGTGGTTTGTATAAGCACCATCATCATGATAGGAATTCCCTGGGGGATTATTATAGAGTATTCAAAGCAAAACTGACTTCATTTCACCTTTTCAGCTCACTTTGACTCCAAGTCAGTTACAGGGGTAAAAGCTTTTATTTGACAACATTAATCTGTCTGATACCCCAGTTATTTTTGTTGCTCTATTTAAAAAACAAAACAAAAACAAAGAAAAAAGAAAACTTTTTCAAACTTAATTTCATGGGAATATAAAAAAAAAAAAAGCAATGTGGGATGTTTTCCTAGCTGTCAGGTTTTTCCTTTTCAACAAAATTCTGTTTGTTACCCATTAAGCAATAATTTCTTTACATACATTGTGAACTCTAATGAAGTAACAATGTGCTGTTTTATTTTCTGTTTCTAGCACCCACCTGACTGGAATCGGAGTTGTGCTCATGGGAGCAGGATCAGAGATGAATGGCCACTTCTTTTTGTCCAGTTTGTCCTCTATGGCATTCTGTGATACAGAAATAAAGATAGTATAAAAATCTGAAAGCAAAACTGAGCAGGTGTGCCAGCAACATCAGAAACCTCATTTTGGCTTTAATACCTCCATGATGTCTTTGAGGATGGGCGTCCATCTAGAGAGCTGATATGTGCTCTCTGTGCGCTCCTTCCGCTCTGGCAGCGTTTTCCCAGCATTGCGGCCCTAACAAACAACATGACGTATGTAACAAATACTGAGGGTATACATTTATATTACAACATTGACATTTTTAACCAAACTGCAATCATGATATTTACCCCAGCTATTATGTTACAGCCCAGGTTCTGCAGATTGGTGATGATGTTGCGGTTGGCCTGTATGTTTGCATGCTGGATGACCTTGGCAAGGTCCTCCTCCCCAATGCCTACATGGAAAACCAGATGCTTAATTTAAAAATGGTGAGGGCAATGATCACACTTGATTCTCTGCTATTCACTCCACATCAAAGCTTCTGGTCATGTTAATCCACACAAGTATGCTTTTGTGTACGAAAACATTTGGTTTTAAAATGCTATATTAGCTAAAACAGAAAGAGTTGTGACTAGGACACACCTTTTTTCTTGTGGAATATGTACAGCAGTATGATGCGGATTTTGTCATAGGCCTCAATTTCATTGTTGAGGAGCACAGGAACAATGCTCTTCATGGCATCCTTTAAAGGTTCCCCTTCTGCATTTGCTCCCATTGCCAGGTCCTGTGGAAGACACCTGTGGTTAACTATCAACTGCAACTGGAATGTGAATGACCAATTACAACTTACTAACATAGGAGGATGACTTGTCTTTCAACCTTTTCCTACCACGTCTTCTCTTTCATGACCATACTATGGTTTTAAGAATACCGCATTAGCACTATTGCTCTGACCCTTTCACTAAACCACTTAAAGGTTAATGCTGGTGTTACATATACTGTAAACTGCTCGTTATAACAATCCCAGAATATTTAAATTTTTTTCAGAAAATACTCTTTTTAATGAAAGAAACTGTCCTAAATTGCACAGTAAACTTCCAGAGTTGCATTTGTAATCCAGTAACTATGTTAAAAATAATAACAAATATTGGCCACTTAACTTCTAGCTTTGGGTTTTCCCTTTTCTCTTGGGCACTGTGTGACCTCCCTAAAACTTCTTGCTAAGGTGTAAGATGAATTTGGCCAATCAAAAAAAAACTTTTTGTGAGCAAATGAAACTAGAGAGTGGCTAGAAGAGCACATAAAAATACCGTGGATCATTTTGTTCATAACATTACACACATATATTTGTATTGGCTTGTCCAAACAATGCAGAACAGTTAAACAAATGACAGCTGACATAGAGCTGTTGCTGTTTGGATCACACTGTCCATCATAGAGCCAAAACATGCCCATTGGATTAAAGAGGCAGCTTTCAGACATGCTGACAATCCATTAGTGCAGTTGAGTGATTTACTCATACAAAAAAGCCCCATTAACACTTGCATCTCATAATGCCACACCCATGCATAGCTTATCATTTCCTGTATGCTTGTGACTCATCTGATACAGGACTAAATGCAGCAGAATACATCCCCTCAGGGGGACAAAGCATGTCTGACAGATACAAACAACACGCTCGGGAGTTTGGTACTGGTCTGGACCGTGGCTTTATCCCAGGCTCACATTGATGGAAGGATTTCTACATTACCAAGTAGTACATGGATATGTTCTTTGATGCCTTTACACTCAGTAACGATAATTAACAATAATGACAGCTCTTTCTGCATATCTGTAGATTTATGGATGTTGATGTCCGGTCCCAAGCTTCTTATGCAATATTACGATTAGTGATATTTAATGGAGAATCGTAGACTGTGCCAGTGGTACTTGAACGTAACCCAGAGAAGCTATAAATAAAGACACCATCATGTCGAGGGCACTTAGTGTGTGGAGTGAGTGGGACAGAGTAATTCCATGTCAGACATTCTCTCTAAGATACTTACTGTCAGTGACTAACACAGTGAAACATTTTAGTTGATCCCCTGTGATATAAAAACTACAGTGTGTCAGGTTGTTTTGCCAACAAATTGCATGAGCAGACAAATTCCAAGAATATTAAGATAAATGACCAAATGGTCGTCTATGGGTGCCTTTCTCTTCAGGGATCAAGAGAACATTATCATGTTTCTATTTATACCTCTATCTATTGGTGTACAGGACAACTATAGCGCCACTCATTTCATTGCCATAATACATACTGTAGATGAAATGAGCTGCACCTCCACAGTATAAATATATTTTTTTATCTATCAGAGCTGTTTGTTGCTACAATGAAAATGCTGTTTGTGTCCTAATTGCTCCTAGTCGAAATGTTGATGATACTGTCAAAAAATAATTTATTTCAATTGTACACCCCACAAGAGTACTGACCTGTTCCACTTCACAAAGCTTATCAAGAGAGGCCTTGAATTTCTTCATACAAGCTTCAGCTAGGTGCAAGTGAGTGGAGTACTGTGAATGAAAATGTGTAAAGATTAATTATTAACTGACTAATAATAAAATCATCATATGATAAATAAAACCTATAAAACCTTTTTTTTCCAAAGCTATAAGCAAGACAACTCTGAAACGAGAGAGAAACGTTCTGGAGCTACTCCACTGAAAATACAGGGAGATTCTTGTCATAATGGACAGTTAATGTATAGGCAAATAAAAAAAAAATATGGACACATTATAAGATCAGACTTGCTCAAATTAAAGATAAGCAAAGCAAAAGGAAACATGGTGAATCTAAATAGTGTCTAATTTACAGAAGTGTCTCCTAATAAAATATGTTCAAAATCCTACTTGAGGGAAAATTTCACTGTTGTCCTTTGTATAGTCCTAATCTTGAACATTTCACAGAGTACTCTCACTTTCACAGAGTAATTATCATTAGATGATGATACTAAAAAGGTCAAGAGTTGGCTTTTCTTCATCCCACTCACAATGCTCAGCTCCTTCTGATACTGTGGCATCTTCTTTAACATCTGAGAGAGATCTTTTATGTTGGCCTGAAATGCAAAACATGTTTACCAAAACTGCATTATAACATAAAAAAAAAAAAAAAATAGTCTTCATGTTATATCCTGGAAATCTGTAATAATAACTGAACCAAAATGAGTACTGCACATGAACACTCACATTGTCAGTGCACATTCTCTTGCTCTCACAAAAGGTGCGAAGAAGCTCTGTCACTTTCCTGCAACAATGGGTTTTCACAATGATTAGTCACCTTGTGCAGGAGCACATTTAATTAATTATAATATTACTGAGCGAACAAATTGTTATCTTGTTGGAATTTTTTTTTTAATGTACCCTACAATTATATAAACGCACTCATCATACATCCTCAAAGTCATTCCACTAACTTTTGTGTTTTAACTTATCATAAACAGCCAGCTTTTTACATACACAGGCAGAATGCATTTTACACCATCTTTGGGACAAGTTTCACATCTATCATAGATGAATTTATTCTTTTCATTACTCTCTACCAAATATGATGTTACAATGTAACTTATTATTTTAATTTATTGGCAAGGTATAATATACAATTTCTAACACAAGTGTGTTTTGAAGTTGTAACATAAAACCAGGTGAAAACAAACAACAATTATTTGTTGGGAAGGATGACAGTGAGACCCACTCAGTGAGATATGACAGACATACTCATCTAGTTGTGACAGACTTACTTAGTGACATCTGCAATGTGCATATGTCGGAGCTGAACCCAGAGCTCATCATCTTCATCCAATAACACTTCTCTCTCTTTTGAATCCCCAATGCCGGTTGTCTGATAACTTAAAAAAAAACAAGTACATACATACATACATACATACAACACAAATCAGTATGGAGAAACGGTATGCCCAAGACAGCACACTCATCTGGCTAAGCAAATGAACAGCAGCCGATATACAATAAGATGTTGACTCACGTATAGATGTCCTGTTTGATATCAAGCAAGTCGTAGGCCATTGCCTGGAAGGTCAACTCATGTAGAATAGGTGAGATGGGATCAAACCCACGATCAACAATCAGTAGCTGGGATCGTGCCTTGTCTGCACCCTAAAAACAATGAACATAAGGAATATCATCTCCTAGTAATGAAAGATCTACTTCACAGATGCATAATAAATTAGGATCTAGTCTACAGTACGCATGGAATATAAAGCCATTCATTATGTTTGCGAATCTGTCATGCAGAGAGCAGTCTTATCAGCTTTTATCTATAATAGTTCAAAACCACTGCCTAATGCAGCATGAGGCAGCTCTTCAGCAAACTTGAGATGTCAAATAAAGAAGAAAAATAGTTACAATGCAGAT
Organism: Maccullochella peelii; assembly: GCA_002120245.1. Lineage (NCBI taxonomy): Eukaryota > Metazoa > Chordata > Actinopteri > Centrarchiformes > Percichthyidae > Maccullochella > Maccullochella peelii. The sequence continues at coordinate 23,658 of LKNJ01005471.1, forward strand.
GTGTGGTCGCAAAAAGAACAGTAATACATGCCTGTTAAGGCCCATCTTGGGAGCAAGGAAATGTCAGCTAAGAAAGACAGAAAAGAAGGAGGAAAAAAGGGAGAGGTCCAGCAAAGTGTGAGAAAAATAATCAACAGGAAATAAAACCCGAAACCACAAAAACGTCCACAACCTGTGAAGGTGAAGAGCAGCAGAATCCCAAAGGAAATGTAAGCTCTTATACAGAAAAGTTGGTTTAGCAGAAAAAAGCAGTTCAGTTCACCATTTTTTGTCAAAGAATTGTGGTAATACAGTTGGTGGTCTAAGTAGTTCCTGACCTCTCCCATGCTTGGGTTGTCAGCTTTGTGAGCAGTAAGTCGCTGGTAGACCTCATCAGCCAGTCTAGCATTCTCCTCTGGTCCCCTTAGAGACAGAGAGGTATACAACTGAATCAGCAAATTCAGTGGCAAACTAATTTCAGTGTACTTTTATGCAAGACTTCCATACTTGCGGTAACGGATTGCAGGGTACTCCTTAAGTGTATCACACAGGGTCGCAATCTGCTCCGCCAGATTTTCCATCATTTTGTCTTTTCCTTCATTTGGCTTAGAACTATAGAAGGAGTACAAGGAGCTCGGGTCATCCAGGGAGAATACCTGCAGGGGTGAGAGGGATTGAGGTTGTGTCATGTCATATTATGTTCACAACAATCAAGCTACACTATTCATGTTTTTACCTTAACAATGGAAAAAATGACTGTGTGTAATGTGAAAGGTGTCGCTCATAGTAATAAACCGACAGAGAAGTATGACCCCACTCTACAGTTCCCCACAGCTCTAGGGAGCATTTCAGCATCTTTCAGCTTGTTGTTTTGGTTTGACTGCCTGCAACTTTAGCGTTTTGTTTCATTCTTAACTCTCTCATCAACTTCGTTTCCAACTTCAGCAGCCAGCATTTAAAGGGAAAAAGCTCTGATAAACCCACTGTACGCTACCTGCACCACATAGACAAAATTAGTGAGTAGCTGTTGGGACATTTAGCAGTTAGAGCCAGATAATTTTCTCAGGAGCTGTTGGTAACCAAAGCCACAGCTAAAACAAAAGTGAGTGGGGTCAAAAATCAAGTTGGTCTACGTAAAGGGGAGATAGTTTCCTACCTGAGACTCATACGGCAGGAAAGCAACATTGATCTCTTTTAAAGTCTTGATGACCTTGGAAACTCTGGATCTCCCAATCTCGGCAAAGAGACCATCTGGACAAGCTATGGAAGCAAAAATAAATAAATAAATTAGAAATGGCAATAGCTTAATTAGATTAGATATATTTTGAAACTATGAAATGTTTTGCACAGTACATTTGAAAATAACTGACTGATAAATAAGCTTCCTAGGTTTAAAACTGTATATTTTTCATGGAATTTCAACATGAAATTAATGTTTAATATGCACAGTATACTGTACACACACACACACACACACACAGACAATCTTACTGTCAGTGAAGAAGATGTGTGCTGCTTTGTAAGTAAAGGCAGAGTCTTTGAAGTCGTTAATGAGCGCATGAATGGACTGTAATTGAAAAGAAATGAAAATATTAAGAATATGAGAAGAATCACAATGAGCACAGAAGATCTTAATATTATAGAGGGAACGGCTAACCTTCTCCACAGGTGAAATCAAATAAATGGCCTCCAAACTAGAGATGGGCTCCCTTCGTTTATTGATATCCTCCACAACTGAAAAGGAGAACACAGGGGACTTTTACTTCAATCTAAACAATCTGACTGGATCAATATTGCATGCAACTGCAAATTAAAAAATCATCATCGTCATCATCATGTAAAGTTCAGGTACACTTAGCTCTGTACTGCTGTTTGTTTTTTTTAAAGTTTGATCCTTCAAATATACTCAACTGATCGTCTGGATGCAAAACCATTAATTATCTACTTACTGGTCACACCCTCTGCCAAAATGTCAGACATCTTGCAGCAAGAGGACAGAATCCGCATGCTCGTGTGATCCACAATAAGAACCTGAAGAAACACGAGATAAACATGGGTTATAAATTCAGTGTGACAAAATCAGAAGATTTCTTAATTCTTATTGGGCAACTGTTACCTTCCATTCTCCATCTTTCTTCACACTCTTGATGACCCCATTGAGGATTTCTGTAGAAGAGAAGAAAAATATTCATATATGATACCTATCAATAACTTCTGAGGAAACATTTTTTGCACTGCACAAAAAAGTTGAAATAGATAACAAATGTTGGAAATTCAGACAAAAGCATAGTTCCAGTGACTTCATAGGCACAACAGCTGCGGTGTGTTACTACTGGTGAAACAAACTGCAAAACTGAGGGCTTCCAGCAGTGGTTTACAGTGGAAGTGGGCCACCTTGCCCAAAATGCCCTGAAACCAAACATTTACCTTCAGGGTAAAAGAGCAGAGGTGCCATTTCATACAGCAAAAGCCATTATATTTAGGGTGGCTATTGTTTAGGCCATCATCTACTCACCAGGATCTAGGTGGCTTACCACCTCAGCTAAACAGTTTCCTCAGAAGGAAGGAGAGTGTGGGAAGAGACATAAAAATGAAGAAATATGTCGATGTGATGTCATGTTCTTCACTCAACTTCCTTATTTATCCTCATTAGAAACACAGCAGTTACTCCCTAAGACATATCACTCATTGTTTAAATCAATTCACTTGCTAACTGACATGATCATTGGCTGGTTATGGGAATAGCACAAGTTGAATTCAGTTAATAATAAAGAGAAACATTATTGCTCTTCACCTTCTCTTAACGTCCACTGTAGTAATAGTATAGTTACTATAGTAACCAAATAATAGGGAAGTTACTATAATCTAGCATGTACCAACATACATCCAACAACATAAAACATGTGCCAGAATTACTTGCCAGACAACAAATTATGTAAATGTCAATGCAAGAAAAGTGAACTAAGAATTTTCTTTTTGGACAAAATAGAAAATTCCTCACTGACAAATGTCTTGTCTTGCAATGCCCAACCTATTTCCATACAGGGAACTGGAAAAGATGACTACTTGTAACTGGGGTTCTCCACATTAAAGCAGAAAGCCATCAAGCCGTTTTAGCAATCTTAGCCTATGTATTGGTTAATTTTGAAAATGTACCAAAATATCTGCATGCAAACTGCCCTGAGGCCTGTCTTACCTGTAACACAATGCTGTATTAGACCTTACTTGACTTTATTCTGTCCCTGCTCTGAGTTTATTACGAATGATGACAGATTTTATTTGGCATTATTAACAGTGAAAAGGGAAAGGGCCTGCACACTCCCATGCATTAACTCAACTTGCGTGGACAACAATGTTTTCGAGCATCCAATCAAGCTCATAGGACCTGTCCACATACTACTATTCTAGCCACTTTTGAATATTTCCTAAGCCCAGTCCTACAAACACATGTTTTATTTTCAAATTAGTGGCAATTTCAAAGAAATGAAGGAGCATATTCCAAAACTCACATAAATAAATAGGTTATAGGCCTAGTACAAGCCAATAGCATGTCATTGTTGGTGTGATCTCTGAATCCTGGGAAAGGTCAGGGTTACTTGTATTACCACACCTGAGGATTTCAGCAATTGTGAGTGATGGGTGTGTTCACACTACACTCCCAAGAATTAAATTTACATTTACAGATTTTCTAACCCTTGACATAGTGAAAAGTTGTATCAGTGTTCAAAGAAATGTACTTTTAACATTATAAGTTGTTTAGAATAACTGAACCACTTAGTTCCAATACTTAAAATGTTATATAACAAAAACATATAATGTTAAATAAACATGACCATTGCATAACGCTATTTGTCTTTGTAGAGATTTGTGTATACATGTGTTAATTAATCATTATTACATCTAACTTTAAATAAATAATCTAACCTTAAATAAATCATATCAAAGCATCATTAATTCTATGGCGTTATTGAAATAATTAATTAAATAAATAATGATCTGTCAAACGAAAGAAGACACCTGAGTTAATATTAAATTATCAGTTACATTAAAAACATGTTTTTTTCTCATCGCTTACAGCATAAAGGTTTATGTTAAACGACTTTACCGAACTTCCTTTTAGGTTAGCTAGCTAACATTAGCTTATAACTTGGACTGTTGCAGTCACTAACGCCGCGATTTTTTCTCTTTTTACCTCCGCCAAATGTCACAAGAAACCACCATTTGCCCTCAGCAAATGTTGTTACCAACACATGCAGCACAACAATACAACTTTTTATCCATGACTTGGTTAGCGATAACATTATTTCCGTCCTCAATGTTAGCGTTTTATTTAGGACAGGAACAGGAAGAAACCTTTGGTGGACCAACGTCCCCAGCAGTGGTTTGTGTTATACCTTGAGCGTGAATTTATCAAGCTTCTACGAGATAAGTTCGAATAGACTACGTGGGACATTTAGTTGTAACGAACTTCTGAAAGCAGACAATGTTACAACGAATGTGTCACTTACTTTCTCCTACTACCGCTTTCAGTCCACTCGGTGCCATCTTGACAGCAGTCTACCAGCCGGTCACTTCCTTGTTGTTAAAGCCTGTATAGTTCAAGCGCACAGCTTTTGACAGCGACATATTGCCCCCTTTTGACTGATACTACTATTGCAAGAACACATCTCATGCGCTTTTCACAATGGTGTGTTGTAACCATACAGTCCAGGGTGGGAAATTAACTTTTTTAAAATGTGAACATCTACCAGCCACTGACAGTGGCATGTGGGAAATATCGGTCAAACTACATTCATTCTAATTTATTTTAGTCTTAAACAAAGCCAAGCGAATCCTGGCCCTTTCTAAAGATTCACTGTAACTAGTAGGCTACCTATACTCGTTTATTTTGTGGGTAGATTAAGTAAAATATCATCACTTGGCTTCTATCACTTCCATCATTCATCACAGGAGGAATAGTATTCATCAGCCTATCACATCGTAAAATATTATAATACTATAGCCTATTTTGAATCTGACTTTCAAAATGAATGGCAGCCATGAAAAAGAAACAGCTGCAAGAAAGAAATACACACTCTATCTCGCCAGTGCCTCAGGAGACAGAGAGACATCCAACTGGCCACTTTTCATTGCCAAATATATTTGAGAGTATCATCTCATGAGCCTTGGGAAAAACATGTCATCACTTCATCGTGATGAGCAATTCAGCAGTTTGTTAGGTGTGGCTGCTGTCTGGACACATCCAAGACTTGTCTGGACAAGCCAAGCACAGGTATCTCAGACATATTCATACTTGGGAGATCATAGATAGCAGTGTGCTGGTCTGAAGAGGGTCATGGTGTATAGATTTATTTTTTTGATATGTCATATTCAAAATGATTTATGAATTGTTATTGTTATATCTTAAAACAAGCATTACCTTGCAAACTGTTGCTTTTGCACTCCAATCAATTGCAGTGACATTCAGTGCCAAATTCACAGATAAGTGGAGCTGGAGATTCAATAGCACTGTAGCATCGTATGTCATAGCACCATCATTCCAGTTCCAAATAGGATGTTAAATGCATATGCACACGCACTTTCAGCATACATGCTGGTAATTTCTCTTTTTTTTACTAATAGCATCAATGTGGGGAAAATCATGATCAGTATTTCGCTTCATTCCAGAAGCTGAGACATTTTGAGTTAATGAAGCACATATTTGAGTCATCTATATTGTCCACCATGTACCAGAAGGTAAATTTAAGTCACACTTCATGTGCATAGCCAATGCCTCTCCTCAGTCACATCTTATTTCTACTTGAAATATTGGCTGCTGGTCCAGGGGATCAAACCAACAATCCTCTGGTTACAAGGCGGCATCTTTAACCTGAGGCCATAGGATGCAGCACACGAGATACATCTTCATATCCAAACACAACCACATCCAATGGGCAAACCAATACTTCTGTTATAATAGGTGAAACAAAACCAACAAATATTGATTTTAATGAAAAACAGCGTTAAAATAACATCTTATGTATACACATAATCAGTCATTGGATGTAATTAGGCTTTTACAACTGTGATTAACAGATTAAATATTATTTAATGTCAAAGTATCACACAACTGACACAGCTAAATCATCACTAGTAAAGCCAAGTGTTTTAGGAGGTCACAAGTTGGTAACCTGTATGTAGCCAAGGTGTGATGAGTGATTTTAGATTAAATATACCTGTACCTGCAAAGTGCAAAAATCATGAAGACAAAGCAACATCCAAGGCCTCTGCAATGCAATAAGTAACTATACTCTTATAAGAAAGCTTCCGTTAACATATATTCAGAACATTTTAGCTAGTGTTTGCCAGAAGGTGCGAGGAAGTGTCTAAAACAAAATGGGAAGAGGTTCTATAGTCTGATGAGAACAAGACAAGCTTTTTGGTCATCATACTAAAGTCATGTTTTGATGTACAACATAATCCAGACATTACCAGAAAGACACTACCTGCCATGTTGGTGGTAGCATCATGCTGTGGGGATGCTCATCTACAGCAGGACACGTAAGGCTTGTGAAGGTAGAGGTTACAATCAATGCAGCAAAATACAGATAAATCACAGAAAAAACCCCTGCTGTAGTCTTTAAGTGAACTGTGACTTGAGGGAAAATGTATTTTCCAATAAGACAACCTAGAACATAAAGCTAAAATGACCCAGACTGTAACATATGCTAAAGGCTCTTCCTGTTGATCAGTGTCAAAAATGCCTAATTACATCCACTGTGATACAATGTATGAACAAACATGGAAAAAAATCCAAGGGAATGAACACATTTTATAGGCACTGCACCTCACAAAATAAATCATGATAATTACATTAGATCCAACTGGATATATAACTCAAATAATTATTTTATGACAGTGGAATCACAGCAACTCAACTGAACAGGCATTCAAACAAAGAATTTTGGCATTTGAAAATTCTTGTGTGAAAAAAGTGTAAATTACACATAACATTAGGTATGTTAGACATAATTAATCCTTGGAAAATGCCCAGCACACCTTTGGGATGTGTTAACTTCTCAGAGATTTCCAATGTTTCATGTTCTTACTGCAGTTTTCTTTTGCCCAAAAAACATTGCCAGATAATCATCCATTGGTGGTGCTGAGCCCATTTCTTCAAACACAAAATCCTCAATTCTCAGATTTCATAGAAATCTCTTTTAATATTCGCTGCTCCTTTCGAACACGCATTCGCTCTTTGAAGTCCTCCAACTCTTTCCTCTGAAAATAAATACATCACAATCATTATCATCAATATATATTGTGCTGTGCTGTACAGCAGTAGTTCTAAACAGACTTCAATAAAAACACTGTTCTATATGAATAGCTTAAAAAATCAGCTAAGGAAACATGCAAACAGAGACAAATTACTCTAAATACAACTATTAATTATTGGTTTTGGGGTTGAATCATGAGAAAGTAAAACAAAAAAAAAATCATTGAAGGATTATTAGCCTAGTTCTTAAAAAAAACCCCACTCAACTTGAAGTATGGGCTGTCAGAATGATCTAAAATATTAAAATGAAAAAAAGCAGCATCACAAGGAAGAGCTCTGGTAACTCGTGGTTTTATTGTGCCATCTATCTTGTTTATTTCAGAATAATATAGCGAGAAAATAGTATGAACCTTATGGTGAAAAGTAAGATGTTTGGAACAGCAACATTCCTTTTTTTGTGGTTTTATTTTTCATGGACAGTATGGACTTTACATAAACATGAGCTCTGTGCATTACACTTACATGCATTGCTTCGTGAGGGGGGAAGATCTCCCTCTGGGTACCATAAAAGAAACCATCATGGTACAGAGAAAGAGACATTTGTTATTACATGAACACCAAGCCTCACTGAGTGGATCACTATGTATGGTCAAAAATATAAACATCATTACTGACCTTTCGCTTTACTATGTACTCTTCAAAGTAATCTGCTTGATTTGAGATCCAGAACATGGTCACAGGAAAGGACAGATACAGCATCATCTGCTCAGAACAAACACAAAAAGACCAGCCAGTGAGTGATAGTGGAAAACTGTTCATGACCACAGTTAACGTTAGCCTAATGATAATGACAAGCTATATCGAACCACGACACCTAGCCCGATTTGTACGATTTTACACCTTCAGACCAATAGATATTAAATGTCCACGGACGTTGTTCTAAAATATTTGCTACTTACTCTAAACACCTCTATTTTAACACCCATTTTCACATCGACTCCGGGTCTACAACAATGAAACGTTATCTAAACTCCAACTATCGCAAAGACCTTCACACTACTTCCGGGTGTCTAGGAGGCCCAATCACTTGAAAGCCACGACGCATGCGCCAGGGCTATATATTATATAAT
>LKNJ01005472.1:0-23414 GCA_002120245.1 Maccullochella peelii
ATAAAGCTGCCTTGCCTTGCCTTAATGTCAAAGGTAAAGGCACAAAGTAAAAAGGGTGAATGGACGCCCTTTCACTGCACACAATAAAAAAAGAAAAAGCTTCCACTAAATCTTAACTTCGCTGCCAAGAAAACATGACTGCAGGATTTAAATATAGCCCACATAGAGACTATATAAAAATAAAAAAAAAACAGCAGCAGTATCTGTTGAAAGAAGAATGCAGTCAGTGCACTCTGTCAGTTTCACATGCAGTAAAACCAGCAAAAAGACTGATTACACATGTGATGCAATAATATTTCTGGTATATTATTCATATAGAGTACCTGGTGCAATCAATCTGTATATAATACTTCAGCCCTGATGAACACCCAGTGAGGTTGAAACCGGTCGATGTTTTAACTAATATGCCTGACTACATAAATTAATATAACTTCTCTCCTTGCACTGCCTAAGATTGCCTAATGAATGTTTTCTTTTCTGTGACCAGTATCTTTTGAAACTTTGGTTTTCTTCAGAACTTTTTCTTCTCCTCCAGATGTTACTTGAAAAGGAGAAAAAGAGCTGAAATGCTTTGTGGCTTTGTAGTTCTTACATCGACACTGAAGCCATTTTCACTTTTGTATTGTGCTACTTACTGTCAGGAAGTCACCTTTTACCCCCAGCTAATCTAAAGTGTCTCCAAAAACATCCAAAATATACTTTCGGACTATCTGAACCACAGCTACATGAACCTGTAATCATTCTTGGAATTATAAAATGTGGGAGGTTAGACGACGGGGTACTGACAGCATCAATCTCGTTGAGTATCTTCCACTGTTCATAAGGAACACCCAGCTCCTCTGCTGTCTGGATGGTTCTTCTCAGTTGGCTCGTCCACACCTTCAAATTGGACAGTTTGTGCTCTTCAATGAAATCTCGCAGGGCATGGGCGAACTGGGATGTGAGAGAAACAGAGAGAATTTCTTATGGTGTTTCTGCTTCATCAAGTTCAGTGGATATAGACAAGAAATGGGAAACGAAGAGGATTAGATGTGATAAAGGTCATGATTCAGGTGTTTATAATATTGCAGTTAAGTACACCTTATCCCCACTGAGCTATCTCCCCTCGTAATTGGGTTTTCAGAAGACACTGGCTTTGCAGTTCATAAAATGAGGATTATGAAAGAGAACCTGGGAACTCGTACCTGCTTCCCTCGAGGAGAAAGTTCAGAGTCTCCCCCGATGCGGCCTTCAACGTTGTGGTTGCTCTCTCCGTGCCGACACAGGTAGATGGAGTGAGAGTGCACATGGATGTTCATGAGGTAGTAGACAATCTTACTCTGGATGTAGTCCTGCACCCGGTTCACCAGAAAACGCCGACCCACGTTCATCACCTTGATAAAAGATAGGTCCCTGCAGGTGCCAATGAATCATGTAGCTGTATCAAATGGTTGTTTACTGCCACCATCTAGTGTTTTTTTTCTGAACTGCAACTGCAATTCCACAAAATAATATACAAGCTGCAAACAATTTTACTGCTTGGTTAAAAAAAAACATTCCAAAGTAAGCTTTACAGGAAAAATCTAGTTATGCTTTTGTACAGTATAAAATAATGTCCTGTTTAAAAACCATTCATAAATAGAAGCAGTAGGATTTGATCAGTTCTTACTTGTCATAATCATCAGGATCTAATGGTTGGTAGGTAACCTTGTAGCACTCGATTCGTTTGAGGAAATCATCCATTACTCTCTCTCTGTGCCTCTCAGGGTAGTCAGGACTGGATACTTTCACTTCCTGTTACGGGTATTCAGCACATTCAAACAATGTGAGCAATCACGGTAGTTTGTGCATGCCACTGTAGATAGTGTGAATATTAATATTTACGGGTTTGACCCAGACAAGAAGTTACAGTCAAACCTTAAAGTCTCGCTGGTGACATGAGATCATACCAGAATATTAGCAGCTATGACCTCTGGGTCGTCACACACTGACTCCACAAAGAACACCTGTTGGAAAGAGGGCAGCTCAAAGGGTCAACATGTGCAAAAGCTTCCTGAAACTATCCATTGAATCAATGGCATGACACACTGTCAGCCAGAGATTAAAGGTTCCCTGTGGAGTTTTCATGTAAACAGAGTGTATGTATGTTTACATTCACAGTTTCTTACCAAAATGAATTGTGTGCATTCTTGACACCTAATGTCGAGTGCATTTCCTTCTTCATGAAACATTTGCAAAGTTGATTTTTTTTTTTATATTTTGAAACCTGCATTGCTAGCTGGTAGTCTTCTTCTCTGCATTTCCTGGTGCATTGCTACCTTTTTTGGTGCAATACTGGGGAAAAAAAACTGTCAGTCAGTGGAATAGCATGAAACTGGCAGCAGGAATATTTATTGTGTTGCACAAGCATGTGCGCCCTCTGGCACGAGGAGGAGACGCAATCAAAATGGTCACCAACTTGTCAAAACATTGCTCCATAGCGCTACTAGTGGTCAAACACTCCACGGGGTACCTTTAAGAGTATTTCTAAACTAAATCAATCGATGGTTAACTGATACTAATGAGTAGGTTTGCTGACTTTATTACTCCTTTTCTACTTGTGCATCTGTTACACCACACTTTAGCGTGTCACAGATACGCATGATGATGTGTTAAAAGCAGCTGACTCTAAGGCTAATTTAATGTGCCATTATCTTGTAACCACTTGTGCCCACAGTTGCCACTGGTCAGCAAAAGTTATGTTGTCTTGCTTCCAGTCCAGGAAACTGCTCAATGCACAGTTTGTATATTTAAATATCAAAGTCCAATTTCCACCAAAGCCCAAGGGGGAAAAGATCAAATAATTGCAAAATATAAACATATTATAAATTTTGCGAGTTTTACCTTGAACGCATTCTCCTTCACAAAAGCTAAAATGAGGTCTCGTCGTTCCCTTGTTGTGTTTGTTGCATCAAACACCTAATAAAAGGAACACAAAGGAGGAAAAATAAAGAAAATATGTCTCATGTGTAATGTCGGTGTTCTGAAGTAAAATGTTTGTAGGACAGTTTAGGATTAAAGTTGTCCTAATGCCAGATACGTTTCTGTTCTGGATATTTAGAAGCTTTTGGAAACGAGCCAACACTGAGACACAAGCAGGCAGAGAGACAGATGGACAGAACGGCAGCGGGAGGACTCACCGCGATCTGACCTCCCTCCTTCGTCAGGTACGCCTTCACATCCTGTAGAGCTACCAGAGCACACTGCCTGTGGGGGAGAGAGAAAACAGTCCCTTCTAAGAGCCTCTCATTCATAAATGATGTGGAAAATGTAATGGAAATATGAAAGTATTACTAGTGTTATATTTTAGGTATCATGTGGACCTTGATTCTCAGTGCTTTTTCAGTATTTGATTTGTCTTTGTTTTTTTTCTGTTGCTTATCAAATAAACTGACATGAATCTAAAAAAAGATTCACGTCTTATATGTATCATTTTTGCCTATGGGATATCCATGGTATCTGGGTTAAAAGATCAGTTATCTCAAATCACAAAAAAACACAAAACAACAACAACATGGAAACACTTTAGGCTTTATGTGCCGAGTTTGTGAAACATCCACTTCTGAGATTTCTGATGCCACCCCAATAAAACTAGGCATATAGATTTTAATTTGTGCTGCTCAAAGCACAGCAAAAATACATTTGGAAAACACTGCAGCAATAGACTTTTGCACAGTGTCTTGGTTATACTCTTGATAATCTATATACCTTGGCAGAAAAGTAATATTTTGGGGGGTTGATTTGGTCTACCTGGAGGGCAGATAGGTGGGATTTACTGAAGAGAACAACAATTTAATTGTCCCATTGAGTTAAAGAAACAGTTTGACACTTTGGGAAATACGTTTTATTTGTTTTCTTGCTGAGAGTTAGATGAGAAGATCAATAACACTCACATATCTGTAGGATAAATATGAAGCTACAGCCAGGAGACAGTTAGCTTAGGTTAGACCTAAAATGGGGAAACAGGTAGAACTTTAAAGGTGCTGAAAGATGGATTTTGTTACCTTTGGACGGAGCCAGGCTAGCCGTTTCCCCATGTCTCTGGTCTTTATGCTAAGCTAAGCTAACAGGCTGCTGGCTGAACTTATATTTAAAAGGACAGACATGAGAGCGGTATCAATCTTCTCATCTAACTCTTGGCAAGAAAGTGAGTAAGCATATTTCCAAAAATATCCAACTATTACTTTAACTCAGCAATTTAGTGCCATTTTGTTCAGTAAATCCCACCCACCTGGCCACCAGAACTAAGCAAGAAAGCAAAAGGGCATATTTCACAAAATGTCAAAGTATTCCTTTAACCACCCAGCTGATACTAACAGCAAAAAGACAAACTCTCAGAATTATTTACAGCTGCTGTTTGACCCAGGTTGGATACCCATGCAACACCCTGGAGGGCTTGTGTCAGCTTGAGAGTGACAGCGGCAGCTTGGTTAATATCTAGGTCACAATTCAGCACTGGGATGCTGTCAAGAGCCTGTCACATTTTCATGATAGCCATGAAGCACAAACCCCTTTTCAATTAATACTCCTGGATAAGACCATGAGGGAAAGAGACAGTTATATTCTTAATTAGTCTTTTTTTTGGCAGAAATCAGCAGTGATTTACAGTCTGAATATGAACGAATAACCACAAGAATTTGGCGGTAATACTTTGTCATGTGGTGTGTCTGTGTGTGCACATTAACTATAGATCAGTGCCAGTTTAAGGTAGCATGAACACTGTGCTGACCCCGGCTGAATATCGACTGTTAGAAAAACAGCTTAGTCACTGATGCAGCAGTGGAGGCTGCAGAATACCAACCATGTAGACTTGGGGGGGGGGTTATACTCAGACAATGGAGATGCTATTAATGTCCTGTGTAATGACTGAACAAGAGCACATGATGAGTGGAAACTTACTTCCTGATTTTCATGGCCTCCTCATTGTCGTGGCGGAAGAAATCATAGGACTTATAAGCCCTGACCGCCTCTCTGCGGTACACGCCCAAGTTAAACACTGCAAAATGAACAAATTACATTAACATTCTGCCCTCGCTGTGCTTGCTTGAAGTCACCGGTGAGGTAGTTTTTGTAAGTAATTACAACTATTACAACTCAACTAATTTAGTCTCCTATTATGAGATACTGTGACATACAGTACATACGTTTAAATGTACTTGTCATGTGGGGGGATGGTGGTTGTTACACACAACAATACAAAGAATGTTTATACCACCATAAATGGAAAATTTCAGGATTTGCATTTAAAGGCCACGTCATCATTTTATTATAGCAATACCATAAAGTTTGGGTATTCACAAGAGAGATTTTAAAAATGGTCAAAACTGAAGAAGCCGAAGCCAAGATAACATGAGTTTTAGTCCCTAGTCAAGCACCAAAATCACTGGATCCTACATTTCCCATGATGTAATTGACCCATGTTTGAAGTCTCCAAGCCCAAGTCATACTCAAACTTTATAAAGCTCCCTGTTTAGACCATCATTGGAAAGTAAAAAAAATATACATTTAAATCTCTTAGCGATCTTAATACCTGATTTTATAATCCTCTTCCACCTGCAGGTTAAAGCCAGCATTACCAATTACTGCCAAAGACTTTTTGATTTATTTGTGACAAACAACGAATTCTCCTCCAGATATCAATAAGGTTGTTTGAATGTCCTTAATATAAAAATATGGTACTACAGTTTGTAGACCACAATATACTGTACTTTTGAGTTAAATAAGGCAAATTTAGCAAAGAAAAGTTGGAGACAAGACAGCTATATCAATTATAATTCATATTTTAATTTACAGTCGGGATAAATTCAAAGACACTCAGAAGGAAAACAGCTTTTTGTCACATGCCATGCATCACCTTTGGTTGGGACTCCGATCCAGTTGAGGTAGCGTGTGAGTTTCTTTGACATGTAGGTCTTCCCTCTTGCAGGCAGGCCGATCATTACGATCATTGTTGGAGAATTAGTCATATAGGAAGCCCATGCTACACACGAGACAGATATACATTTATCAAGCACGTTGATAGAAACCCTACACAGCTTTATAGAAATCATGTCTGACAAAAGACAACAAAAAATACTGTGGCTGCATTTATATCAAATAAAATACTGCATAACAGGCAGAGGAATGAAGTAAAATAGATGTAAATTTACTGTGTCTTGGAAAGTTAGGCTGCATTTCAACATTACTGCACCAAACATGCATTTTGTTGCCATCCTTGCAGGATTAAGACAGTCTAATAAGTAGGCCATGTGTGTACTAGACAAAAATAAGTGTCTCTTTAGACACAAATATCATCTGTGAACTGGGATCAAAAACAGGATCTGAAGAAATTAGAAGGAGAAATACACTGGGAGAGAAAGGCAATTTCCTGAACAGTGGAAACCACAGAAAGGTGTCACACACACTTTTTTCTGCCTACAGAGATTCACTTTTTTTGTTCATTTCTGTCTTTTGCATGTGGAGCCTAAATGAAGGAGCTGCAGTGTCCCAGAGGGGAGATTTAACTTGTGAATTGAATCCAGACTGAACAATGCAAGGTGTTATGTTACAAGTGAACCTGTAAACTATTAAAGCAGTCAGACTAACGTGGTCAGATGAGCTAATTGGGGGAAAACTGGGACTTTATACTTACAGCATTTCTTCTCATTCATTCTCAGGTCTGTTTTCTTGGCTTCTGCTGAGTTTGCAGAGCCATTGTCTATCTGAGTGCTTGACATGTTGAAGTCTTGTCTGAGTCTCTCTCAGAAGGGTATCGTCCAAGCTGGTCTGAAACAGAGGAGTCAGGAATTACCTTATATGTTATGTTTCACTTCTATGAATCTCAGATAGTACTGAATCTTGCACACAAAGAAAGCTATGGCTTTTCTAAAAAATATATATGTTATGGGTATATGTAGCTATCCCTGGTATCAGCGACTGCACAACCATAACCAGAGGAGCAAAGGATGAAGAGAAAAAGCGCTGCCACATCATCTGTTAAAGAAAAAAAAAATCCGCTTGGCTAAACGCACTATAGGCTATTTATGAAGCCGCATACGAGCAAGGCGAGCAATGAATTCCTCTCTAACCGGGGTGACTGAGTTCATGCGAACATTTATAACATGATCCACGCAGGACGCGTTTCTAACAGCATCATTTGAATTTCTCTTTTTTTACCTGTTCGCTAGGCAAAATGATGAGTCCTGCCAGCCAGAAACGCCTCTGCGGACGCGGTCACACACAGTCTGCACAGGGATCTCACGATCTGCCGGACCGAGAGATTGCGCCCGCCGCTGAGGCCGGAGGAGCCCGTCTGCTCGGCCTGTCCTTGGTCCTGAGGTGCCTCCTCGGCCGGATGGTGTCCTTCCAAGCTGGAGGTGTGTCTCTACGTCATTTTTTCCCCCTCTCTACCGTAACGGTAATAATAGATCGACGACAGCATACGTCAACGTACAGCCCAGTATCACTAATTCAGAAGCACCCGAGAACAAAACATAAGGGCTCTGCAGAGGATGAGGTGCAAGCCAGCATGTAAAAAAAATGCCAACATCCATGGACGAAAAGCATTTATTCACCTCTTCTATCAAACATTTTCACAACCAAACCCACTTTGCATGGTAATTTTATTCAACAATGGTTCTCAATACAAAAGACAGACAGTGGTCAAAGAGTCATGACTCACAGGTACCATAACAAGTTGAAGCGCTAAAACACAACCCCAAATAAATAAAGTCCACTTACAATCACAACGGTTCCTCCTTAAATAGTACAAAAGAAATTAATTGAGTGCTATGAAAATTAATTTAATACAGTTGGTTGCCCATTTTGATTTACTGGCTTTAGATAGCACAGTTTGTTTTGCAGTTAATTGTACTGATGAGAAACATCAGTGAATAAGACTTAAACTATATACATTATCGTCTGCCTTTAACTCATTTACATATCACTTTGTGTTTACACATCAAAAGACACATTTGGAAATCTGAATGCCACCGAAGCCTAAAATGATGTCAGACCTGAACTCACCACAATATTTAACTACACAGTGAGGAACATTCGAGGGTCAAAGGTTAGGCACTGGGTTAGTAGCTTGGCTGATGGAAACTGTGTGTTGTCACGCCAGCTGAGCGGCCAGTAATGGCGTGTGAGCGATTGTCAGAGCATCTCAGGCTTGTGAATGAACGATGAAACTGAAGTTTCAGGTGGAAGGCACAGACAATTCACTGAACTGTCAGTAGTTTTGCACTTTTTTTTTTGTAGTTGAGAGGCTCTCTGTAGCAGACAAGGGAAGTTTCTGGTCTCCAGTGTCCCGGATGTTAGTGGTTTGCCGTTTTCATATTAAGACTTGATTTTCCACAGCTGAAAATTAAGCAGAAGAGATAAAACTTACATTACAGGAAAAAAAAAAAAAAGATTACAGTCATTTCACAGACATCTTACAGAACAACACAAACACATAATCACAGGTCCAAGTGCTGGATCACCTACAGTAGTGCAAAAGTTCAACATTTTGGGAAGTACGCTTATTCGCTTTCTTGCAGAGAGTTTTAATCAATACCAGAGCTAGAGCCAGGAGGCGATTAGCTCAGTTTAGCTTAGCATAAAGACTCTTCATAGCTTTAAAGACCACTGTTTAACATGATGTATCTCTTTAGTTTAATCCATACACAAACAGAAATGTAAAAACTACAATTTGCAGTTAATTAGTGAGCATTAGAGAGGCATATTTTTCAACGTTGGAGACAGCCAGGCTAGCTGTTTCCTCCTGCTTCCAGTCTTTATGCTAAGCTAGGCTAACAGCCTCCTGGCTCCAGCTACATACTTCTCGCACAGACATGTGAGTGGTAGATCTACAGTAGATCTTTCAATCTAACTCTCTGCAAGCAAGCAAATAAGCGTATTTCTCAATTATTGAGGGCACTTTGATGCTCGTCACTGTACAGTACTTGTAATTAAAGGCACTGCCTGCTAACCACTTGAAATTATTTTTTTAGATTATCCTCTTCATCAGTCACATCTGGATTTTTTTGCATAATGTCATCTTATCTGCCAGATGGCCAGCAAGAAGGTTTCTAAGCTATTTCTAAGATATCCCTGTAGGCTACTAACAGCCCCAACACTTAGAGCATAAAATGAAACAAATGGTCCAAACTGAAGCAGCCGAAGCCAAGATAACATGAGTTTTAGTCCCTAGTCAAGCACCAAAATCACTGGATCCTACATTTCCCATGATGCAACTGACCCATGTTTGTTTTCTCCAAGCCAAACTCAAACTTTGTAAAGCTCCCTCTAGAGCCACATAAGACATTATACAACGGTTTTAGCAGGCTGAATAGTGCTTCATGTGACGAGTAAAGTGAACTTGGTGTGTAAAATATGTGGAGTGCCCCTTTCATCCACTTTGTTCTGTTACATTTCGCAGAAAGACTCACTCTGATGTTGAAGCCGAACAGGTCACTGACCACAGCAGACACAGCAGACAGGATGACCACTCTGGTGATGTTGTAGATCAGAGGGTTCACGGTCAGACCCAGCAGTCTGAAAGGAGTATCCAGCTCCTGGGGGAGGTAAGAAGGAATGAAATGTAATTTGAACTTGCCCCAATACCTTGAGGCAAGAAAAGGGTCACGGCCAGAATGTATTATGGATGAAAGGCAACTGGCAAAAGCAGCTCCACTGGGCCTGGATTCGAAATAAAACAATTAAATTACAGTACAATAAAATTCATTTTATACTTCTTAGTACAAAGTTATTAGGGATGTCTTGAGGCAATCTGAAGTGATGTATAGAAGGTGATTAAATTGTTGAACATTACATGGTGCTAGTAGAGAGATGACTGGAAATGAGGGGATGCAACATAGGTCCCCAGCCAGAACCAGGAACATTGCAGTTTATGAGGGCACCCATTGTTGAACAATTGTAATTGACTGATATCAGTTATCAGTGGTAGTAACAGCTATTTTCTACATGGCCAGACATCCCCCCCTTTTTTCATTTATTTATTTATTTTTAAATTGTAATTTAAATGCTATTCTGTGTTCTAACTTTTGAGCATTGTTTTAGATTTGTAAGAGCTATATATTTTTAGTTTTTGCTTGTTTTCTTGAAAAATACATTTAAAACATTAAAGGAGAGTTCTGATTCAGACTGGTCCGTTCTCTATAGGAAACTATTCAGTTGTCAAAAAACTCAGAGTCAGGGTACGTTTGTTAACCTAAATGTGCTTGTTAAGTGCTATATGCAGTTGTAGTGTGCAAGTAAAAATTGTGCTTTGAGACACAGTATCAGTGAATTCTCAAATTAAAAGACTTGGTTTAGGGTCTGAAGAAAAAAATATTGTAAAAACTTTGCCTGTACATACTTTGACATTATTAAAATACTTTAAAAACTAGTATTTACAATATTTTCCACTCGAAAAACAAGTGAAAAGTTTTGGCTCTGCTGGTGGAATCCTGTATATGCCAAAACAAAATAACTGTAATCATTCAGACAAAGCCACTCTGTATGGTAAAGTAACAGGAAGCAAAGAAGCTAAACTGTGCTTACCTTCATCAGTTTTGTAGCTAGTTTCAAAACGTTGTTCACTATATTGAGTTCTTCTTTCTTATTGGGTTTTTTCTCCATCTTGAGATATAAATTGATCTGCAACCAAGAACAGTTTTACACACTGTAAACTGTACAATAAAGACATAGTAATTTATTAAAACCTGCATTAAATGATGCTTACTATGAATCAGCTGATGGTGTTGCCCATAGTGCTGAACCCACTGAGAAATAACATGCAACTCCATGTGTTCTTCAGATACGGGTTCTTACCTGCTCAGTCAGCAGCACTGAGGAGTTGCTGTATTTGCAGTTGGTCTCTGAGCCCAGCGTGGCCAGCCGTAACAGAAAGAGGACGAGGGAGGAGGCCCACACCATCAGCTCCCAGTTTGTCAGAGACTCTAGGAATGTCTTGTGGCTGTGCAGAAGCTGAGGAAGGGCAAAAGCAACAGTATTTATACTCTTTGTTTGTTGCTGATTTCTCTGAATCAAGCAGAGCTTATAAAATATTTCCTCTCTGAGCTTTATGGCTTATCTTCACTCAGGTAATATGATTAGATGGTTGCATGTTTTGTGGCGGTCTTCCTGTTATTTAATCTCTATTCAAGACTCACACTGTTTGAACAACGTTATTAAATTCGTGTTCTCTAAACAGATCAGTTGTGTTCCAGCGGATGTGACTGACCTGAGCACAAATGATGAATGAAATGGACAGCGCTAAAAGGAAGATAGTGGAGACAATGACGTCAACGGAGCGCTGCGGCCCTCGTCTCTGCAATGAACAAGCAAGTCACTGACGCACCAATACAAACAAACAAGTCCATGACAACCGTCCAGAGGTGAAACAATGTACAGTAATTACAGAACATTGCGTTAAAGCAGGAGAATACGAACCCTGAGAAAAGAGCGTAGTGACAACCACATCTTTATGTTCTGGACTTTCTTCAGCCTGAAATGAGGGATCTCCGATTTCTTGGCCTTGCGAGCTGAAGTCAGGTGGCTGAAGTACTTGGCAAATAAGAGTCTCTGTTGGGGGAAACACGGATACACTGTCACAGATGCACTTGGCAGGATTTAGAAGTCCTGCAAAGAGTCAAGTGGGTGATTCTGTCTCAGTAATACCACCTCTTAACTGCCACTAGAGGGAAGACCAGCTAACAGGAGTGAATAAACGGATTGACTGGATTAATTCAAGTACATTACACTTAAAAAAAAGCCCTACAATCAGATGTAATAATACAAACCTTTTTGCCTGGTTTTCACTCCCTCAGTTTACTTTTAGCAGTCATTACATGTCTAGCCAGGCATGCCATACTGTATATATCTTTACATTTTGCTAATGTTGACCATGAAAAGTCATGCCCAATCAGCTAATAGCAGCTCCTCTTTGGACTGTAACCATGAGTACAGGCAACTATCACAGAATTACTTCTGGAACAGAAAACTGCCAAATGTGGTGATTATGAGGCAAGAGAAGCAAGTTATAAGAGGCGTATTTCTATGTAAGATTTCTAAACAGATTTATGGATGTTTATCTGAAGTATTTATAACCCCGGAAGGTGTAAATCAAGCTGAATCTAACAGTATGCATCATGTCTGTGTATTCAGATTTGACTGAAATTAGCACCTGCCAAATAAAGGGTAAATGTTGGCTGTGGCAGGTAGAAATTTCAGGTCACCTGCCACCATGGCAGATAGGTTTTTCTTATTTTAATAAATATTCTTTTTAAGTTAAGAATAGTCAGGGATTACGGTTATATATGACATGCTCCATGTTTCTGTCAGGTAGCACTGACTCAGTGTTTAAATTCTGACATAGATATCAGCACTGACAGAGAAAAAAAATGAGGGCGGAAATGTTCAGCAACCTGTTACAGTGGCAGGTGAGGAAAAATACTTCATTTCAGACCCTGGTTATGACTTGGAAATACGATTTCTGACACAAATTGCATCAATCAGGTTCAGTGGGTTAAAATGGAAGCTGTTTTAATGTGCAGCAGTATAATGATAGGAAAGTAAAAACTCTAATTCTTGTTGTTACTACTTTACTACACATGCCACAGTGGAAAGACATAACTGGAAATAAAGAGCAAGAGAATGCTTCAAACAATACAAAGTCACCTCTCACCTGTTTGTACGTTCTCTCTGCCACACACATCATGAAGAAGAACAGTCCTATGAGGCAGACTCTTTGCACCGTTGTGATCAAGAAAAAGGCGTAGGCCTGGGCGTCAGGCGGCCCCACCGCCATTTCTACCAGCTCCGTCAGGGACAGGGAGCTGAGGCTCGACATGTCCAGATGCTGAGACGAGCGGAAGGCAAAGGGAAGCAGTGCCAGGGTGGCGGTCATCAGCCCACCAAGCACAAGGTAACCCATACCCTGCTCCACTAACTTCACCTGTGAACAAGAAACACGAGAGAGAGACAGGAGACATTGTGTTATGGTGCGATATTTTTATGTTGATGAAAGCTACAGCAACTTCTTGACAGCCTACTCAGTCAGACAACATCACTGCGTTAAATGAACACAGCCTGTGTATGATTTTGCTAATATTTACCAGTGATTATGTATGTCTGACAGCTAAATGTTCATCAGAGTGAGAATATCACCTTTTGGCATCTTGGTATTCACGTAAAATGTTAATTCTAATGTTTATCTGCCAACTTATGATTACAATATTTTCTGCCACATTTAAAACCAGTACTGCAGTGCAACAGATGTGACTGCGTGGTAGACAAACTGGAAAACAATTGTTTGGCTTTAAACATCTGTATTATTCTGCACAAGCGGTTTAGGGTTTGTAACGCAGAGCAATCTTTTACCTACAGAATTAATACCAACATAAAGTGGATAATGTGTACCCGTGTGAGGATGATCCCACTGATCTCCAATACTGACATGTCTGCTTTCTTACACTCGCCCTGCTCCCATATTATGGCACTGACACGGTCCTTGGATGGGTGACATGCCTGCAGCCAAGACAGCTGGCTCTGAAATGAAACGCAAAAAGTAAAGTGGTTTCCAATGTGTTAAAAGTGCAGTGTGGTGTTCTGCAATGGGTTTATGCTAAATTCAGATTATAGGAGATGGTTATGGACATAGCACATCGATTAAATATTGCAATATTTAACATTAGTCATAACACCATACAGTTGTATACCCTTAGGAGTGTTTGACATCCATGGATAAAATGTATCAACAATTTTTCAGGATGAGATAAGACAAAACCAGTTGAAGAAGAGTATTTAAAATGTTTGGCAATCTTACTCCAGGGATTCCCTGCTGTAGGCTCTCGTCATCGCTGCTCAGAATGGTGGTTTGTGGGAGCGCCATGGCAGCACTGTATCTCCCGTTCCCCTCACTGTCACTGCTTGCCGTGGAGACGGAGTCAGGCCCTTGGAGAAGCTCCTCCCACATTGTGTCATCAGTGTCGGAGGCCGGTCGGGAGGCCGGTCGAGAGCCCGTGCTTGGCCTGAGGCGCTCCACCTCTCGGGGCTTCGAAGCCCCACTCCCTTCCTGTTTTCAGTATATAAAGAGTTGTCCCCAATCGTGCTGAACTGTACTCAATCTTGACTGCTTGTTTTATATCAGAAATACACAACTAATGTAAAGTACACATCTAACTCCAGTTTCATTAACACACAGTGTAACAATAAGGTTTACCTGAGGTCTTAATGTGGGTTTGAGGTTAGACTTTAGGCTTCTTTTCCTAACAGCAGAGGCTGGTGCAGACGTCGGCCAAGTTGTAGCAGGGTGTCTCTCTTGATGAGACATTGGGCGAATTACTTCCACTGGTTGTACCTCCTCCTCTTCCTCACTGGAGAGCTCGTCAGATGCCCCAAATCCTGACTTTCTTTTGTTCTGTGAGAGAGAATATCAAGGCACACGTACATCTTAAAGATGCATTTCCAAAACATGCATGAATTTGACAAATGCCAAAGACTATACTACTATGGTATAATATAAAGCAACATATACTATACTACTACATTTGATAAATTTCTCAAATTACTAATCATTTTAATGGCATAGTTTATGAAAATAGTACATTACATATTATAACTTAAACTGTCTTTCCCAAAAGGTGACTGGGATTTTATGTTTTCTATACATTTTCTATATATTTATACAAATATAGTTACACTTGAATGCATTTGTGGGTACACCAAAAAGCCATTGAATGTACATTTTGTTCAAACCTGCGAGTGGAATTAAAGACCTAACAAAATAACCATCTGACAATCTAATGAACTCCAATACAATAGCCCTAGAGTAAATACGACATCAAGCAAAGGTTGTTATATTTATTATGAGCTCTAGTCACAGTAAAGGAGGGTCATCGACTACATTAAAGATACAGGTGTTCATCTTTATCTTTAGTATATTGGTGCCATTTGTCTGCTGAATTGACACTAATTCAGGTTAGAATCAATCTGCCTTTCTATGGATACTGAGGCCGCAAACAAAAAACAAAACTTAAGATATTACAGATCAGTTACACATCCACATTAGCCAGATGTGATAATTATTTAAACAAATAGTGTTTAAATTTCAGCTGTGGACCTAGAGCATTCTCAAAATGACTATACTGCTGATATAAGTTGGTCCCGTCTTTGCTTCATGCCACAGTGCTGAGATTGACTAGTGAGATTGACGGACTGTACCCTCCTCTCTTCGTTCCTGTATAATCGCTGGCTTTCTTCAAACTGCCAGGGCCCCTGCTGCTCTGTGTTCCCTCTGTCATTCTTTTCTTCTGATTTTTTCAGCCCTCTGCCCTTCCTCGGCCTGAAGGAGACAGAATAAAAATAACAGTCAAAGACAAGAGGTTGTGGATGCAGCAGGCATCACAAAATTAGCTGAAAACACAGGAGTGGAAGAATTAGAGTATCAGAGTAGCTGTAGAATAATTAGGTTGACTTTGGGTCAGAGTGTGTTGGTAAAGGCAAATGCGTGTGCAGTGCCTATCAATGAGAAAACCACCTCCTTCTGCGCGCAGGGCTGGTGGTGCAGCTGGCAGCTGGACTGCCCGAGGGCCACCGGCTGGACTCAGTCGACACAATCTGGCAGTGCACGGTACCCAGCAGCAGCATCAGACACATGGGCCCAAACACCTCGCTGGCACTCGCCCCAGGGACCTCCAAATACAGCACCACTGCTGCCACTAAGGGGAGCAAAACATTTGGCAACAGCAAACAAAACGGTCTCTTAGGGGAGCCATTATAACAGAATTCATGCTTACTAATGAGGTCTTTCTGTGTGGCTCAGGTGTGATGGGTAATGAATGTAAAAACTGTGGCAAACGGAGATACTGAATTGAGTACATACCAAAAACCATGTACTGTATTTACTTCCTTTAATGAGTGTGTCATTGTGTTTCCATGGCTTAGCAAAGTCAAAAGAGAAAATCCAAAACCTTTTAGCACCCGTCTAAAGGGTTTTTACTGCAGCAACAGTAATGTTTTACATGAAGAACAACACACTCAAAATGTCACTGTTGCAATAAAAGTCTTTTAAACAGGAGCCACAGTGTATAAAATGTGCAGATTCTCTTTCTACTTTCTAAGTTTTAAAACCATGACTCGACTTGCAAGTCATGTTCGTTAATTTATTATATCTTGTCTCCATATATTGTCCTTCTCTGTGGATCTTAAAGCACATGAATGATTGCTAATGGTATTACAGAGGAGGCTCATGAAGGGATTACTATTCTTCCAAACCTCTTCTCCAAGTGAAGTTTTCAGTAAAAGACAAGAATGAGCAAAACCGAACACAGTACGAGTCAGTTTACAATGTGTAGTCTGTTACATCTTCTGGTTCATGTCATTATGTAAATGCTGAAATTAATTTTCAAATTTGTGGTGCAGTTTTTCCGAAAAACTCACAGCCCCAGTATGAATAGAAGTTAGATTAGAAATGGTGAGCTTACGTTGCATGAAGTACAGCACGAGGATACATGAGGAGATGGACTTGGAGGTCACCTGGATCCACCACTGGAAGAAGAACGGGAACAGCAGCACTCTGACCAGACCCTTCCGAGTCAGAGCTGTCCAGGGACTCTGTGGTTTGGCTTTGCTGAATGTTGAACCTGAGGGGAGGAATGACTGAGTCTCTTATACAGCTTCACTGAAACCATTATAGTTCCCCAACTATAGTAAAACAAGCAGAACACAGTCAGAAAGTACATAGGCTGGTGTGGTATGTGCTGACATGAAAGGCAGAAAATGTATTTGTTAGCATGTAGCTGCGTGTATGCACATGTGGAAAACGTGTCTGTAATCAAACAAACTAACAACAGGTGGAGAACTACTACATTGACCCTCACCTCTTACTAAGTCGACATCGATGAGGTCTGATTTGATGTGACCCGTCTTCTTTGGTTTGCTGTCCAAACCCTAATGAGTGGCAAGTGGTATTTTCAATATAGTGGTAATGCACAGCATTAGTACACAAATGTTTATTTCTTTACAGAGATTTGAAGGTGCCTTACATTTAGATCCGCCTGCTCCAGAGATTTCTCCCAGACTTGTTGATCATAGGCCCCGATCTGTAGTGACAACAGAACTTAATCCTTTTCCTTTTATTTACTATACACTTACTAAGGATTTGCGACCCTAGGTCAAATTGAGTTTGCCCATGTTTACCGCACCAAGCTTTTGCCCAGTTAAAATGGAGGAAAAGTGTTTAAAATTGCATGTTTAGGCTCACGTTGAGCCTTAAAACAGAATACTTTTTTTACCTGTTTCTGTAGAGACTGAGGGAACAGAGAGGCAGAGCTGATCACAGTGTCTTAATAAATGCAATGAGGTATATGTGGCTGTCTTTGGCATTTAAAGACGGCAAATTAAGAGCCATATACATTTCATATATAATGATGGATATATTTCAAAATAAATCTACATAAACTATTGTAAATAAAATCTAAAAGTAAAAGAGGGGACTTAGTAGTATAATAGTTCAGCAGCAGTAAACACTTTCTTTTGCACTCCACTGCTTTTCAGACATGTCAACACATGACTTAAACAGCCTGGCTGCAGATCTTATTGGCACTTCATGCAAATCAGGTGAAATGCAGCTGGGCTCATATGATGAATTGAACAATTACAGTGAATCACAATTGTGCGCCACTGACAGTCTTAGAAAACATCCCCCTACTTGTTTCCACATACCTGCTGAACAGGTCATACCTTTGTTGTTTTTACCAACTTTATTTGGTTTGTACACAGTTATACAAAACCAGTTACGGTAAACAGGAAAATTTAAAACGGTACATGTATCGACTGAAAAGAGGCTTATGTTGATGAATGAGCCGTGTCCCTGTCAAATAAACAAATAAAATAAACAAATAAATCTCATTCTTGAACTGGTGCCTGCTGGGTTTTCTCCAAGACCATTTGCATTTAACGTTATAGATATAAAACTTGGCATTTAAAATAAGACAAGCCCTCTGTCAGTATCATTTTTTAAATAAAAAACTAATACATCTCTTTTCTGTAAATTAATCTATATCAATCCCCCCAAACTTCACACATTCCTAACATAAATATAGTTGTTTCTGTGCCAATATCACAAAATCTACAGGATTCAGAAATGTCTTACCTATATTTTCTTTTAACTTAACTTTAAATATTTATCTTACCTTCTCTTGATACCAGGCTATTCTGGCCATTGTCATTTGATGTTGGAACCAGTGAAGTCAGGTCATTTCACCAAGAGCTCAGGAAAGAGAGAGGACTGGGCAGACATCCAGATTTGTTCACTAAACAAAAAAAAGGGAGCACACACACACACATTTAAAAGCAACAAGCAGCGAAGAACAATGGTTAACAAAATCAACTAAACATGAAGTTAACGTTAGCTGTACAAGCACTGTAACATTAGTTTAGTTATGAAACAAGCATCTGTTGGAACCAAGAAGACGTTAGCTAACAATAGCTGGCCGTTAACAGGAGGCCAAAGTAACTGACCTGAAAAGAAGAACTACGGGTCGATTTGGCACACACTGGAAGGTACCTTTAGTAACCATCACAAACTGGTCGTTAAATACTTTGTCATCAGTTTCAGGGGCGTTGCAGCGTCTTGTTGTCAACTTGCGCTAACTACTAGCTACGCGCTTTACGCCAACATCCACTTTTCGACACAATCGATGGCTTGTAAATGTTGCATTATAAATTATTTCCTGCATACGCATGCGTCTAGTAATCGATACGTTAATTTCATGTATTCTGTACTTAGCTAACTTCATTCCTGTTTAACATTTGGGTCAGTCTTCCGCTTCCCTTTTCCGGGGTTTGTTTTGTCAATATGAACATTTTACTTCCCTAAACATTGCCTCTCAGGCGCAGTTTGTACTCGCTCAGGCTGCGTTCTGAATCCTTTCCCATAGGTAATTGACAGACGATAAATTTCAATCAACAATTTGTGCTCTACACTTCAACATAAACATTTAACTGATGACACCTGTCGCACAGTAGTATAGGGACGGTGATGCCTGAAAGACTCTGTTAAGGACAAAAAATGCTCATAATACGTTTTCCTGAAGTTGCTCCTAACATTTCAGCCAATCAGAGCGCAGCAAGAGATAGACAGATAATGGTTAGGGCTGTACCTAACATAATTGATTAATCTGTCGATGACTTTCTCAATTAGTTTGTTAGTTTGGTCTGTAAAATTTCTGAAAGCCAAAGGTGACGTCTTGAAATTTAGGACCGTAGCCAAGATTTTAGAAGTAGCCTACTGCAACGTCAGCCCGCCTTATAAAAACTTTTGACAAACCACCAAAAAAGTCTGTAAAATCTTTTTTTTTTTCAAAATTTCAATATTAATTTAACTTCTAAAATATATCGCTCCCTACTCCCACAATGCCAGGAATATAATTCTGGTGGATAAATTCCAAATCTCATTATTTTAATGTATGTTTCTGACTTTAAACAATCCAATGTGAAATTTATATGAAACTGCACAAAATTGAAATTGCTTTTGTACGACCAACAGTCCAAAACCCAAAGATAATTAGTTTACGATCACAGAAGACCAAGAAAAGCAGCAAAAAAATGAAACAATTAATCAACTCTCAAAACTGATGCAGATGAATTTACTGATTGACTAATTGTTTCAGCAATGACAATGATGTGGATTTTTTTTTTTTTGCTGACATGCAGAACAACCACGAACCACATGGCAGTTATACAGACACCTGTATATTTGATGATTTTGATGAAAGTATACATATAAGAGAAATCCCGTAACACCATTGTAAGACACTAGTGTCAAGTACTACTTTCTAAAGGGTCCATTGTTTAGCTAAATGACAGTCATCTGTGCACCAGTGTTCCAAATGATAAGCTCTGAGAGAACAACACAGCCATCTTGCATGTCAGTCGACAGCCTGTCAAGACAGAGAAAGAGTCATTTGTCAGTCGGCTCCTGATTGTCAGTTGATGGTTGGTCTTGCTCAACTGCACACACGATTTTTGCCTTGACCTTCTTGTTGGAGGAAATGATAAAGTAGGGGCTGAGCGAGGCGTAGCAGGAGGAGAAGAACACCCTCATATCAGCCACCACTGGTGACACCTTTGCCACCGTCAGCATGTAGATCCAGATCACGTTATCAATCCCGAAGAAGACCACGTACAGAACCACCAAGGTGACCACTGTTTTGGCCGCCCTCTCTGCTCCACCGCCTTGAGAGCGACGGATCCCTCTCACCTGGCGGCTATGGCGGTGGAGAAGCAGCAGGATGTAGCCACTTGAGCCCAGCATCAGGGCGACAAAGGCAAAATCCCTCCCCGAGACAGCCGCCCCATTAATCACATAGGACAGGTTGTCTTTGAAGTCCACATGACAGAAGCCCAGGTTGAGGGTAAAGGCAGGGACGGTGCCATTACGTGGAGCTACAGAGAATAAAGGGGCTGCGATGCATATGGCCATGTTGAGGAGCCACAGTCCTGCAAAAGTGGGGAGGACCAGGGAGGGAAGCGCAGGCTTCAACCTGGACAAACGGGGCCCAGCGGGGGCGATGGTCACTGCCTGAAACACACTGAGCATGCAGGTGAGGCAGACTGACAAAGCCCGGCCGATGCGGTAAGCATAGATCACCACCTTACAGCCGGGATCATTTAGCAGGTCTCTCAGCCCAAACACAGTCATAGTCTGGGGGACGCAGCGGGTTAGTAGCAGCGTCAGGTTGGCGAAGGCCAGGTGGCACAGGATCATGTCCACAGGAAGGATCTTGGGTTCCGTGTAAATGATGTGGGCGTACGCCAGCAGCACCACAGTGTTCCCCAAGATGCCCATGCCTGTTTGCAAGAGGAAGGAGACCCCTTTTATGGTCACACACAGATCCATGACACCAAGGCCTGCACTGGTTATGGTTTGTAAAGAAGACAGAGAATCATATATGTTATGAATACACTACACACAAGAAGCATCCTGCAAGTTTGATAGAAAACTAATATAACGAGGTAGCCTGAATATAATCATGTCATATGTTGGATCTCTTTCAGTAAAAAAGATGCTCACCTGAAGTTGCAGATGAAAAGTAAAGCCTGTTGTGGATTATCTGTTTAATAGCCTGTGTAATTACAATTTATAGTCTCCGATGCCCCTTGAGATCATTGGCCAACATTGCAGTGTTCAGCCCACAGTTTGGCAAATTAAAGTAACAAACTAAATCTGACTCAGAAGGTCTCAGAGGGCAAGCACTGCAAAGGGAATATAGTTCCATTGAAGGATATACACAAGTCTGTCTTAAAGTCATGAATGTTGAAACAGTTTTTTCTCACTAATCATTCCTTCTGTTCATCCCTTCCTAACATGCCTCCAATGGAAGTGATGGGGGATCCATCCAAAATCCACAGTCCTCATTCTGTACAAAAATGTGTTCCAAAGTTAACACAAGGTTTCAGCAGTCTGAGTTAGACAAATCAAATCTTCAAAAGTTACTGCCTTTTTAATGTGAATTTCCCTCTTTGTGTTTCCCAGGATGCTGCAGCAGAACGATAGTAACACATGTTCTGGTTTGGAATCAGATATAGTACCACAAATGTGATATCAAACTTTAAACGAATGTGGCATGAGTCTACAAATCACCCTCCTATTTTAATATGAATGAAGTGTGCTCCAGGCTGTACATCAACACAGGTTTCCAGATTAGTTTTAGTCTTTAATGTTGGGAAATTGTTCATCATCATATCAAGTAATTGAGCTGCCTTAGGTCATATGAATAACGTGTGAATTTGTATGTGAACTTGAGTGGTATTCTCCTGTACCTAATACTTGTACACGTCAGTTTTCAGTTTCTATAGACAGAAAGACTGCACGTCAATCGTCTGAAATATTATAATGCAATTTCCCTGTGGAGTTAAAAAATAGAGTTAAACAACCCCTCCAGAGACAACAGTGCACGGTTATTGTTGATGCAAAAGCAGCCTGATGATGCCTTGAATGAGCCATCAAGAGGTTTTTACACGCGCAGCTGGTGCTTTAGTTTGCGCTCTTTTCCCCCTTCATGTCCTGGGAGCATGTTAAAAGACACAGAGGAGCAAGACAATTAGCCATATAACAATGCATGTCTGTACTAATTGGGGGCATAGGGACAACCAGCCATTATTCATTTACGTTCTTAACTCTCAGAACTGACATATGCTACAACAGAAGTTTGTAATTCGTACCCAGATTTTCCAGCACTATCTACATAAACTGTAAATGTCAAATGTGTCTTACATTGAAAGCGCTCTAACCTATTTCTCAGTTCTATGTTGCTGATTTCTTACTTGCAAAATTCAGGTCTGTGTGCTGAGACAATGTTGTTTGAGAAGTTTGTGTTCCCATGGGAGTGGGCTTTGGAATAAAGCATCATCTGATGTGTTATTTCCCTGTGTGTGTTTTTTGTTTTTTTACATGTTTACATGTTCAGAGAGCTAATTAAAATGACAAGTTCAAGCATGTCCTTCTCAGGGGATTGCATCATATACAACACGCTGCACTGAAAGGTTAAAATAACAGGCTTTTTTAATGGCTGATTGTTTTTTCCATTGCACTAATTCAATTTTGATTTTACATGAACTGATTCTGTTACAACTATATTAATGGAGTCAATTATTTTTTCTGTACATGCAATGATGCGAAAATGTGACACATCGTATTGAATTTCTGTGCCTTTAGGGACACCTTTATGGATAAAATGATACCAGTTAATGGTTTTGCAGCTATAATAAAAGACTTTGCACTCTACTGAAATGAGACTTAAACATTTTCATACTGTTCAGATCCCTGTTTAAGATAGTTTGCAGAGTGAAAACAATCCTGTTTAAAACATCAGTGCTCAGAAATGCATTCTCTTGCATCATTTTGTGCTGTATTATCTTAAATCAGGTCACAATCAGGTGTTTTAAGTTAGTTGTTTACATACAACTCAAGTTAGAGATACACTATATGGACAAAAGTATTGGGCCACTCCTCTTAATCATTGAATTCAGGTGTTTCATTCAGTCCCATTGCCATAGGTGCATAAAATCAAGCACCTAGCCATGCAGTCTGCCTTAACAGACATTTGTGAAAGAATGGGTCGTTCTAAAGAGCTCACTGAATTCGAACGTGGTACTGTAATAGGATGCCACTGTTGCAACAAGTCAGTTCGTGAAATTTCTTCTCTCCTAGATATCCCACGATCAACTGTAAGTGGTATTATTGCAAAGTGGAAACGTTAGGAACCACAGCAACTCAGCCACGAAGTGGCAGACCACGTAAAATTACAGAGCGGGGTCGCCGAGTGCTGAGGCGCATAGTGCGTAGAAGTAGCCAAAGCTCTGCTGACTCAATAACTGCAGAGTTCCAAACCAGCTCTGGCATTAATGTCAGCACCAAAACTGTGCGC